>OX424574.1:5071778-5374278 GCA_949152435.1 Gastracanthus pulcherrimus | reverse complement strand
CTATTGTTTAGAGCCTGTAAAAATATAACATTAAGAGAAAATAAGATTTTATCCGGGGAAGTGAAATAAAATTAAAAAAAAGAAGCATCAAATTCAAAAAATTAGCAGATTCAGCGCGATCATTTTTTAAAATTTATTACAAAATTAAGTAAAGTATTAAACATTCAATAAAAACTCGATTTTTCTACCTCTTTCTAAGATCTTAAAGAATGCAATAACCTGTTGCTTAAATAGTTTCATTAATTTTTTCGTTTACAGTTCACAAAATGCATAGCAATTTGCGTTCATTCCTGACATATATTATATGCGTCACGCCGCGCTTAACCTGTTAAGTGAAAAAATTAAAATTTTACCAGATATGCAGTAGAACAATTAAAAAGAAAGTAACTTTTTTCATGTTTTCTACTTTATAAAAAAAATCAAATTGTTATTTAAATGCTTTTAAGGTTTTTGAATTTTTCATGCATTGACAATTTTATAGGTACGTCCTGTAGTGATGTTTTATCTGATGCCGCATGGGCATTTTGCTTTTCGATAATTTAAATAAAACTCAATAATTTGAAAATCGGTAATACGAATTTTTTACTCTGTCCCTTCAATATAAATATTAAACTATTTCATAATATAATTCGAAAATATTCATAAAATAAATAATTGATTCATCCTCGTAAAAGAAAAATCTTGCCACCCTGGTTTCATGCCATTTATAATGGTGCAAGGCAATGGTCTTATGTTAATTTTATGAATATTGTAAAGTTTTATTTACATACTTTCTGACGCAAACGTATGTTTAGAATCTACATTATATTAATATTCCAAATAATCATGAAATTAGCGTTTCATCATTTTTTTAGTGCTTCCGTAATTTTGAATCATTTTGGTGTTGCAATTTATTTTCTTTTATTATGTTGTATTTATCTATTACAAAAAACGTGTGTAACTATTTCTGATGTCGTTATTCCATTTTTTTTTTAATTATATCTTAATTATTTCGAAGGGGGGACATACATCAACGTTCATGAATCATCTTAATAAATAGTTAATTCATTTTCAAACAAAAAATAATAAATTTAAACTAAATAACTCTTAGATTCACTTTCGAACCCCGACAGGCATGCAACGAAGCACCCCAGCCAATGATTCCACGTAATGATTGAAAAAGGTATAATAGCTTATCATCATCTATTCACGTTTAAACATGTTTCTAAGTTCAACATCTTTAGCCATAGACTCGCTTGGCGCATTGTATTAAATACTATTAAATTATTTGTTGTTAATATGACAGTATTTATATTGTAATATACTAATAATATCTCAATAATAATATTGCATGCACAGATTTTATCATTGCTATTTTAATTTTAACTTGTACGAGCGAGCGTGAGCGGGCGAGTAATGTAGCCAGTATTTAATAATTATTCATAAATTTTTTTTTAAATCGTTGAGGTGATAATATTCGGACTACCCAAGTATGCAATTAAATAAATGAAAGTAAATCAAATAATTTAAATTGTAATTCTGAAATGAGATACCAATTTCAGTTTTAATATATTAGTCATTATTATATACTATTCGTAATTGAACCGTTCAGAATCATAGTGGAATAAGTCCGCTTTTTGAAAAATCGCTAATTTATGGTTTAAACGATACCCGTATCTGTTATAATTATGAACCGTTACTGGCACAATTAAAATTATTTCCCTAGTGATGCTACTGGAGTGCCGTCTTTTGTTTACTTCAAAATTGTTCCGGTTCGGCAACTACTGTTTGGTTCAGATCCATAATGAAACATATCCATGTTATCGATATAATGAGTGCATAATAATAAGTTTCTCATAACCACTTGTATTTACACGGATTTATTGCATAAAAATAACAAAAGAATATATTATTTCGAAAAATCTAATAACTCTGAGCCAGATGAAGGTGAGGTTGTTTCGCAATTCAGATCTACGTCTTAAAACAGTTTGACTGGTTTTGGAAACGATTAATCTAACTGATATTGGAATAATTTTATATTAAAAGATTATGTTCTCTATAGTTTTATTTAAATGCATTTTACGTGAAACTTTAATGTGTTTATATATTATTTATTAATTGCTTTATTATGGTCCGTTTTCATGCGGCGAATTATTGACGACGAATGCTATGCTAACATATAGATGCGAGAGAGAGGATATAATCATACTTTCTCTCTCGCACCGATATGTTAACATAGTATTCGCCGCGAATAATTCTTATTCTAATAATTTTTTTTTTAAAACGAAAAAAAATGTATATTTTTTTGTGTTAGATTATTCAAAATTATGCATAGTATCGCAAACTAGACGTAATTTTCATGGATTTATATATCTAACAATTACTTCAAAATTTTTTTTTATTAAAGATTTATGATGTAAAATATTGAATATACATATGGATGAAAATGTTTTCATATCCCCCACATACAGTGAAGAATCTGGGTACAATCTAAAGAATTGTGGATTCATAATTATAACATAATTGTTTATTCCTAAAGTCAATTTTATCAGCCTAAATATTTAATAAATAATTGTGCATTAAATCTCTTTGAGAAATCAATCTACTAAAGAAGTTAGATCAGTTCATATCAATTCTAATTGATTAAGGTAATTAAACATATAAAATAAAATACCAAATATTGCAAATTACTCAAGTGGTAAAAGCGTACCTTTTAAGACAAAGGCTGTTCAATAGGGCATGGGTTCAAATGCACGTCAGTCCAATTTTTTCGGTAACATTTAAAGAAAATTCCCTGAGTGACTTTAGAGTAATATTTATAATCTACAAAGAATGTTTTTGAAACATGTGACTTGATCGTTTGGATGGAGATTGAACCACTGGTATCGTTAGTAGATTGAAATAAGAATCTAATTGGTTTCCGTGAAATTCAAAATGGCAATGACATATTAAGAAAGCAATGAATATGAGTAAAAGCAATATGCGTATACCAGTGCGGATTTTTCCGAAAAACTTCTAAGAAAAATTATATTTTTGTACTTTTAATAGGTTTATGTATAAAATAATACTCAAATTAATTTTTTGCTATCCTATTATTAAAATTTTTTAATTTAAGATCAGGAGACTAATAACCGTTTTTAAGGTTCACATGTAAAAATCATATTTAGAGAAAGTTTTTTCTTTAAAAAACCATTTAATGCAAAGTTTTGGACTATTTTTCAGTTAACTAAACAATTAAAAAAATTGTTAAAATATATTTTAAAAAGTAAAACTTTTATTTCAAAATCTTATTTTATATTGTAATATCTTATAAAAATATCAATAGAATCTTAAAATCTATAATATTTTCACTATCATATGGATAATAGCGTCAAGTAACGGAAACTGCAACGCTTTCGGTTTAATTACATGTTTTAAAAATTATAATGGACTTGTTTCATTATGGTTCTGCAAAATAGCACCAAAGTTTAAGAACCATAATGAAACAAATCAATTTTTTTCACTATAATGAACTGCCATTTACTTTTCAATTATCAATTAAACCACAGTTCGAGTGCAAATATTTGTAAGGGAATTAATTATGAACAAAAAACTTTAAATGCATGCTTTTCGAAATTAGTAAAAGTGGATTTGTTTCTCTGTGGATCTGCACGATCCAATTATATGTAATAATTATATAAGTTAATTAAAATTGAAACTCGATTCAAATACGTTAAAGTAAATTATATCAAATGAATCCTAATGACAGTAGAATCGAACGATATATCACAGTATAATTATTTGATTTTGATAGCTGTGGAAGATTCTCATTTGAAATCATGTAATACGCATGGGCTCTGAGTTCAATTATACAAAGGCCCGAATTGATTACTATAATTAGGACCGTTATAGACTATGTAGGCTCCCTCTAAACACGAATATCCTTGAGGCGGGTTGTGGGTTAACCTAATGGTAAACGATAATTACGCCTATCGTACCAGTAAATAATGCAATGGGGTACAACTCGATGGTAAACCGCAACATTGAATTAAAGATCAATCACCAGCGTAGATTTATTTAATTAATAGGTACATACTTCTCGTCTACTTCGACAATATCATCTTGATTTTATATAAGAATTGAATAATAAATATTAATAATTCTCGTTAAAACGTGTTATAAATCTATAGTTTTACGAATAAATCTCATGGATAGGGTATCTTTTCAATAAGACTTAGCATAAAATCAAAAAGTCAAGCAAAACATTATCTACTGGAAACAGAGACAAAAGAAAACCAATAAAAATGCAAAGAAAAATTCTCTCACATACGACGGGAAAGCTTTCGATGCCGGCAGCACTATACAATACTATAGCAGCAGCATTTCATAAATAAAATATCAAGACTCCTTTTATTATTTCAGCTTTCCCTAGCTCTCTTTCACTCTCTCTCTCTCTCTCTCTCTCTCTCTCTCTCTCTCTCTCTTTCTCTCCTGCACACTCTGTCTCCCAGTCTCCCCTCGCTCCTCCATCTCGATCGAAAAACGGGATAAAGAGCAATTAAGTTCCTTTTGACCGTCGCATGCCGTTCTACACTCTCTTTCTCCCTCCCTCCCTCTCTCTCTCTCTCTCTCTCTCTCTATCTCTCTTTCGCCAAGAAAAAGCTAACGGGACAACTACGTGCCGTAGATGACGGTAACAATTTTGCCGAACAACGAAAAATGCACCGTCCCAGAAAAGCGTCACATCACGTCTCGTGTCCGGGTGCACGAACGCGTCGCACGTCGCTCACACAGAGCGAGCGAGTAAGCGAGAATTAAGGGTGGAAACACGAGGTGAGGCGGCGTTTTATATTAGCGGGTTGTGTACGAGAGCATTTTCGGCTGAGGCTGGCGGAAAAAAGAAGTGGAGGGCCAAGAGTGTGTTGAACCCGTAATTTACAAGCTGTTGAGCAACCTTATATTCCTGGCGTCGGGATGAATTTCAGTTTTTCCGCGACAGTTTCGTGGCAGAAAAAACAATTGGAGATTGAAAAAAGGGAGATTTTCGGGATTAAGAAGTAAACGACAAAGCGTTCGAAAATTTTACTTTTTCTTTC
Source organism: Gastracanthus pulcherrimus (assembly GCA_949152435.1). Classification (NCBI taxonomy): domain Eukaryota; kingdom Metazoa; phylum Arthropoda; class Insecta; order Hymenoptera; family Pteromalidae; genus Gastracanthus; species Gastracanthus pulcherrimus. The sequence continues at coordinate 5,369,224 of OX424574.1, read as the reverse complement.
TTTTTTTTTCTATTGTTTTCGAATGAATGGAAATCTGTTCTAAAAAAAATCTATTAACAGTTTTTGCATTTATAGTTATTAATAAATTCATTTTTTATTAATATTGTAGACTGCTAAAATATAAATATTACATAAGTGAAAAGTCTATTAAAAGATTTGATTAGAGATAAACAATATTTCTGGCTAAAAATAAGAATATGCTGTTTCATCTGAAAATGTAAAAGGATGTACGTTTGACATGCATGGTTAAGGCCATCAAAGAGAATAAATTCATTCAATTATGATAATTGAAAATTCTATTGAATTAGCATAATTTATATCCCTATTGTCGCATTTACAAAGGAGCATTTAAGTAATGAATATGTAGCGTTTTACAGATAACGAATATTATTTACAGCTAATCTCAGAAAGAAATTTTCCCGTAGTTAGCATACATAATATTTAGGTCGAACAACATTCATTCACTTTATTCGGCGCACTTCTGTGAAATCGAAATAATCCCATCATTATTTCGTTATTTACTTTGCATTTAGTAGCTTTTATAATACTTTTAAGTTCTACTGGTTTTTACATAATATTCCTCTGGGAAAATGGATAATACTCTTACGTCATACATCATTGTTAATATATAATACTAGTTATATTTTTATATTAAATTCTCAGTTCAAGCATTTTAGTTACATGCTTAAAAAAACGACCATTATGTGTAAATGAAAATTTTCTTACAATTTTATAAGTTTTCTTTAGGGAACATTTACAAATTACGTAACGCTTAGGGAGGGGGGTCTTTATTAGCGTAACGGTCTGTACTAAAGACATAGAAATATCAGTGAAATTGCGTTACGTGGGAAAAGGGTGATCAAAAATTCTCAAAAACAGCGTGACGTAATTTGTGAATGGCCCAATATTATATCCACTCTCTCTCTCTTCATATTTTGGAGTAGACTTTTATCCCAAAATTATTAAGACACAGACACTGGAGAGAAATTATTAATTTAAGGATTTAAGAGCATAGTTAAATGTATTTTTTTTTAAATCTTAATAATTAACATATTAAATGAAGCAAATTTAAGCGAATCTCGCAGACAAATACAGATTCCTACATCATATTTTTCGTTATTTCAACTGATCTTTTTGTTTTCATTAATGATCTCGGTCATCCGCTGTTTGCAATACCATCAAGAACACGATGTGACTGATATAATTAATAAAAATTAAAAATGAAACAAGAATAATGAAAAATACGAAAATGTCGATTAGTGTACAAGAACATACTAACGTTGACATCACATTAATGAAAGAATTTAATTTAATATTTTAGTGTATTCGCTTTGACAGTTTTCACTGCTTCGTTTATTGATAAATATTTAACTTATATCCTTTGTACATTTGAGAAACAAAATGAGAAATAAATGTTCTATTTTAAAATATTAATTTAATAATATATATATATATATATATATATATATATATATATATATATATATATATATATATATATATATATATATATATATATATATATATATTTATTTATTTTATATATTAGTATATATATAATTAATATTTTAAAATAGAAGATTTGTTTCTCAAATGTACAAAGGATATAAGTTAAATATTTATCAATAAACGAAGCAGTGAAAACTGTCAAAGCGAATACACTAAAATATTAAATTAAATTCTTTATATATATACAAAGGATATAAGTTAAATATTTATCTATAAACGAAGCAGTGATATATATAAAGAATTTAATTTAATATTTTAGTGTATTCGCTTTGACAGTTTTCACTGCTTCGTTTATAGATAAATATTTAACTTATATCCTTTGTACATTTGAGAAACAAATCTTCTATTTTAAAATATTAATTATATATATACTAATATATAAAATAAATAAATATATATATATATATATATATATATATATATATATATATATATATATATATATATATATATATATATATATATATATATATATTATTAAATTAATATTTTAAAATAGAACATTTATTTCTCATTTTGTTTCTCAAATGTACAAAGGATATAAGTTAAATATTTATCAATAAACGAAGCAGTGAAAACTGTCAAAGCGAATACACTAAAATATTAAATTAAATTCTTTCATTAATGTGATGTCAACGTTAGTATGTTCTTGTACACTAATCGACATTTATATATATATATATATATATATATATATATATATATATATATATATATATATATATATATATATATATATATATATATATATTGTTAACATACTATGAGGTAATTTGCATAATTATGAGTTTGTCAACTGACAACACGTACAAAAGTGACGTATAGTTGGCTTACTATTAACAGTGATGCCGTATAACTCGAAAAATGAATATTAATTTTTCTTTTAAAATATCGATTTATTTTTGTATTAATAAAGAAGTAACTAATATTTATTTTGCACATTTATTTGCAAAGACAAAGATTTCCAGTTATTGGCTTATTATTTGCATAATACATAAAAAGTTGTACCCCACAGGTTCATTCGACTAGTTTTATATTTCAAAGAAAATAAAACCAATGTTTATCGTCTACCTTACATTGTACCATATTTGCTACTTTCACTTGGAAGTGTTCTCAAAATTAGTAAATGATTTTAATAGGTTAACCTAAAAATAAACCCAGTAGACACGCTACGATACGTTCTAAGGTAGAGATGCAGTAAAAGAAAAGGATTATGGATTATTCTTTAAAAATCTAAGAAAAATGATTCTTTCTTAAACTCTTTCAATGGTATTTGTATAGAGCCTAATTTTAATAGCAGCACAACTTAATACTAATTCTTAACGATCCACCTCCAAAATCTGCTTCCAGGCGCACGCACCTAATAACTTTAAATTGAAATTTTCATGTGATAAACTGAAAATCCTAAAGAGTAAATGTGCCATCAGGTCGAAGTGAACGACTTTCGATCTCGCAATGTGGGTCTAAGTCATTTTTGGTCGCATAGAAGCCGAGAAAACTAAAAAATTTGTAAAAAAAATGATTGTGCTAAAACCCTGAAACAGTTCCGAAACCCATTTTTAAACACTTTTTAGAAGTTTTTCTCAACTTTTTGAGGGTCTGATAAATAAAAGGTTAAAACCTTCCTTTCTCAAATAATATCCTCAGCTACCAGAACTTCGAGAACCCTCAGTCCTCTCATCCCTATTCAACCCACACACCTCATCCAAAACTATCCCCGAAAAACCAACTTTCTCCTCTCCCCACCAAGGTACCCCATGGCATTTAACCTCCACTGGATCTCCAAACTTTCGCTCTCTCTCTCTCTTCTCTCTCTCGCTCCCATGTCGGCGTCTGACGTACGCAGCCCCTCCACATGCACGACACCTGCGGCGCCGCGCGCGCGATCCGGCGTGCTTCTCGCTATTATACACACACACACACACACACACACACACACACACACACACACACACACACAGACGCACACAAGGGCTGGCTGGCTGCTGCTGCACGCCGGCGGCCGCTCCGACTGGGGCGCGTGCGCGCCTGGCGCCAACCACACTCGGGCGGCCCGTCTCCAGTTCACCGCGACGCACCGTGAAACTCGGCGGTGCGCGCTGCTGCCGAGACGGACGCCACGCCGCCGCGCCGCGATTGTCTCTCCTTATCTCTCTCTCTCTCTCTCCCTCTCGCGAGTTCCGGTTTCTTCTCTCGATCTTCGCACTCGGCTGCTGGTGGTATCGAGGGAACGGATTCGTATCTATCTGCGACCGATTACTTCAGAGTTAAAGAAGCAGGAGAATTCGCGGATGCTGGTTCTCGTAGAAGAGGAACGATCGAAGGAACAATAGACTGTTGATCGAGGGGCCACGTGTGACATACCTGTGCGCGCGAGTGTTGTTGTCGTCGAGTCTTTTGAGGGACAGGAACTCTTGGGCTTTTTGAATGCATGCGGCTGAGCGCGCGCCGTAGAACAGCTGAGGAGGAGCCGCCGCAGCTTCGCGCTCGGTTGGTCCAGTTGCCGAGGCGCGGCCAGCGGGCCTCAACCTGGACGGAAGATGGACCTGACGCGCGAGCTGAAGCTGGATCGACGCTGCTGCTGCAGAGGTGCGTTTTGGATTTTGCTTCGATTTTTATGTTTACGCATTAGCCGAAACTCGATGCTTTTTGCTCGTTAAATTTTTCTGCTTGATCGCGTTGAATTTTAGAATTCTTTAGCGGTCGTTTGCTTTTTGTTCTTTTTCGTAGGCGAGAGATTGTTCAAATTTCTCCGGGGATTTTCGTTTGTTTTAGTTTTATCGGTTATTGCGGGCTTTTATTGAGCGTTGTGTATTAAGGTTTTATATACCGGGAGCTTTATGGGCACTTTGCACGCGCTAAATGTACTTTTTATTGAAACAATACGTTGAACAGGGGCGTTATGAACACTCTCGACCGATGAAAAAAAAAAGCGCGCGGCTCTCTACGAGCCAACGCGATTACCGTCTAAATTAACGCGCCTGCAGCGAGGATTCGATTATCGATGAATGCGTCGAAACCGTTTAACCTTCCGGCTTTTATTATTAAATTCAACGTCAGTTTTATTTCGCCGCTGAGCACTCTCGTTCGTGCCCGCAAAGTGCTCCTGCTCTCTCTCTATCTCTATCTCTCTCTCTCGCCCTCTCACTCTCCCTCCCCCCTCTCTCTCTCTCTCTCTTTCTCCGTGTACCAAAAAAAGGAAGCAAGAAAGTGAAAACACCCACGAGAGTCCCCCTTCTTCTTTCATCAAAAGACGCGTGGTATACACTTTAATCCCGCGCGAAAAGTACGCGCTCCATCATGGAATACTCGCCCTGTCACGCCGAAAAAATGTCCCCCATCAATCTATACCGCCGAGTTGCTCGCACGCCCCTCGAGTGTGTCAGATCATCGAAATTTCAAAGCCTCCTGCAGCCCCGAGGACCAGCAAAAACCTTGCCTAGCATGCTTTTTATCTCTACGTCTAGCCCCTCGGGAGAGGGCATCAAGAAATTTTCAGGACGACCGCGCGCGTGCCCGGTAAAATGCGGAAAAACACTCGCAAAAAGAGGAAGCAGAGAGCAAACTGTAAATTCCATTCCGCATTCGCATATTTCGGAAATTCAAGAGAGCGCGTGGCCGCTCCAGCGTATACGTATATGCGAAAGCACATGCAAACACACACACACACACACACACACACACGCGCACACGCACGCATTCGCGCAGTCGCGAGCAATTGCATTAGTGTCGCTGCGTTTGGAGGAGCATCAGCCACCACAAGAGCCATAGCGAGAGCGTATAACGTTTGCTCCTCCCCCCCCTCCACTTGTAATGGAATTTATCTCTTCAACTAGATGGAGAGCGAGAGAGAGAGGAGCGAATAGAGCGGCAAAGGGATACAACACTTCTGTATAACTTTTGCAGTTCAAGGAGCAGCGGCACCAACATCGGTTTATTATTATTGCTCGCCCGCCGAGCCCTTCGAAGAGGCGCGAGGTGTCGCGCGGGGAGCATCCAGAGGGCGCGACTCCTTCGCGCTCGCGGTATACGGAGAGCAACGCGATGCACCGCGCGACGCCCGATGACGTCAATGCCCTCGACAATGGGGGAGAGGGGGGCGGAGGGCGGTAGATGGATCCGCGCGGAAAAATTGTGCGCGCGCGTGCGAGTGTGCAGAGGAGATGAAACGACTTCCCGCGCGCGCACGTGCAGTCTCTGCAGTTTGCGAACAGGTGTATATATACATATATATATGTGGATATTGTTGGGAAGAGGTATATAGCGTATGGGTGTATAACGTCAATGGGGTCTAATAAAAAGGACACGAGCCACCGCTGCTTTTCTCCTTCGAACGTGAGGTCTTTTTTTATAACTCGGATGGGCCGTGCGCCGTTGCCTTTGGCCGCGCGCGGTTCGGGAGGAAGGTATGGTTTACTTTGAGGGCTCTCTTTTGCATGGGTAATGATAGGTGGAAAGTTTTTTGTTATAGTTCGCGAGAGCGAGAAAGTTGGCTGCTCGTTGCGAGAACGGGAGAGAGGGATTGTGTGTGTGGGAAACAATGCGCGCAAAAAGGTGAAGCGGCGCGGTGAAGCGTGTATGACGCACGGGAGGAAGAGAGAGAGAGAGTGGACCTTAATTATCTCGGTTGTACTTGAGCGATGCTTGAGATTTTTTTTGCCGTACTCGTGTACTGGAAAAAGGAAGCATGAATTTTTTTTATCGGTAAAGCATTATTTACAGTTAGTCTCGTTGGACGTGGAGCAATTTCAAGCAAAAGTTGTGTCTCGCGAATGAGCTACTCTGACCTCTTCTTGCTCGATAAAATGCGAGAGAGCTCGCGTCCAACCATAACTCACACAACGCAAAAGTACTTTCATCCAAACAATGTGCAATTTCCTCATCTAACAGTTCATTAAAATTCACTCAAAATCTCTTTACCGTAAGGATAAATTCCATTTACCTCGCAACACAGAACCGCGCACAGCTCACCAGTAGTACAAGCCGAGATTAGTCAGCCGCGAGCGAATCGCGCTCACACCACCGCCAGATCCAATTCTATTTTTCAATCAAAGCGCTTCTTCTCCCTGCGATATCTCGCGGGTGTCCCGTTCCCAACGCAAAAGTCTTCCTCTTTCTCGCGGACAATCGACTTGGCTCTCGCGGCCCGCAGCCAGTCCTCATCCGAATCCAATTTTCAAATCCACTACACGCGCCCCGGCGCGCTATTTACTCGGTTTTCAGCCGCTCGCGCGCAACTGCACGCCACGTGCACGCATGCGTTCGAGAGCGAGAGGCGGGAGGCGACCGACCGGCGAGAGCCGAAGCGCAGCCCTGCGACTCGCACAGGTGCACGCATACGGGGCGCGCGATGCACGGGCGCCTATATCGATTTCAAGGTTAGGGTCCGTTCATAGAGAGACTGTTGGGATGGGGCTGGTTGGATCCAGACCTGACTTGATTCGATCTGATACCAATGGATCTTATCGAACTCTGGTTAGTATGCTATGGTTTGTCGGCATCGTAAGTTTTGATACGTATAATTAAAAGTTTATTTTTTTTAGTAAAAAATTAATTTAAAAAATCTTTATTTATTTTGGAATTTTTATTAAAAATTTATTTAATGTTACACGTTACACGAGAATTTCAGGTTCACAAAATATATGAAGAATTTTTTACAGTTTTAATAGAATATAAAGAAAAATGTTTTTAAAATACGCACATGAACGTGGAGACACTTGATTACATTTCACATAAAGTTAAACCTCTGATATGTACTCGTAATTAGTGCACTTTACACACTGCAAATATTAGTAAAATAAAAACTTGTTGGTACTTTGAGGAAAAAGATGTATAAAACATGCATTATAAAACTTGACATTTATAAATGTATAATAATTAAGAAAATCGGTAAGTTAAAAAATATTATTAAAATATTACCATTTTATTATTATAACAAATATTACTGTTTACACATATATAACATTTAAATGTTTATGACAACAACAAAAAAGCTAACCTATCAAGTCACGAAGGACAGAGCGGGGTTGGACACTATCATAATATTTTTAAAACTAAAAGCCAATATTTAAAAAAAAATAAATAAATTTAAATAAATGAATAGTTAGTTAGGGGGCCGTCCATAAATTACGTACACTTTCTATGAGAATTTTAGACCTCTATATACTCCCACATATAAGACATTTTCACTGATTTTTCTACGATCCCCCTTCCTCCCCCTAAAGAAGTAGAGTAATAAGAATAAAAAGTATAAAGTATAGTATAGAGTAGGAGTAGTAAAGTGTAAAATAATAAAAAATAGAAGTTTCAAAACAGATAACTTCCAAGACAGATCTTGTTCGATCTAGTCAGGTCAAGTAAAGACGTTACCAAACCCTTCCCTTGTATCTCACTATGAATCGACCCTTAAAGGGAGGGATAACGGCGCTGACGCGCGCGCGGATATAGCCAAGTGGCCCGAAACTCTCGTGCAGACGCGCGTCTGCTGCTGCTGCTGCTCTGGTTAGCCGACATTGATCGCACCTATCGGTATTTATCGCTGCTGCCACTGCTGCTGCGTCGCGTCGTTTTTCATGACACGTGTCGCGCGTATGGATGCAACGCTCTTCTGTAATATGCTCGAAAACTGCAGGCCCGTTGCGTGCGAGTATTTTATGGTACTGACGCGATTTCGTATAGTGATGGGATGATCGAGTGGAGTGGGTTGGCGTGGAAAATTTATACGCATGTATTGGCAACGGAAATCGGTATTCGGTGCATTGGTATTTGTGCAGTGGAACATCGGTTTAACGCTGGAGATGTATCAAGAGGCACTTATTCTATATTCCGTTTAAATGGAGAATGAAACATCGTTTTTCCGTGTTTGGGTATACGTACTTGTGAGCTAGAGTTTTGTGATTCGATTAAACCTTACTCGGAAAAAAATATTTTTTATTGAAAACTGAAGTGGCTTTTCTATATATCGCCCGACAATATAACAAATTGGACTGTTAAGCTATTTAATATACCTGCCTTTGGAAATTAATTCAATATTGTAAATTAAATACAGTGTCATGTACTAATCTTATTGGAAAATGATTGAACTCTGATTATATTTGTTATATCATGCGTGTGGTGGCATTAATTACTATTATTATGTAACAAGCATGTACAAACCAAATCATATTTCACTTTACTGTTAGATTATCGTTTGACATCAAATACTAGTTAGCAATCAAACTTTATCAATGTTCAATTATCATGCTGTAGAAGTCATAATGTGCGGTATATTTGCGAATGAATCGACATGGGACCAAAAGAAAATTTAATCTATTTCACAAATGTATCATACATTTGATTAAACAAACGTGATTAATTACATTCAGAATATTTTGATACCTGTTAACAAACTAGATGTAATGTAAATTATTAAAATATAGATTATATTAAAGTTTTACAGATGTTAAGCGATAATTGAAATATTGTTTCTACAGGAAAATGAAGCATAAAAGTAAAAGTTTAACCGGTGATATAATGCTGAATAAAACAATTTTTACTATATTAAACTTTAGTGTTATATTATGCATCCTTTGACATATTTACAAAAATCGCCTTTTACCTGCTGCAAAATTACCACTAAAATTACCAATAAAATATGTATACCAAGACTTTGATAATGGGATGGTATAAGGTAGGAAGATATTTCCATCCGACCTCGAAAACAACAGTTTAGAGACTACATGGAACACCTGGCAAATTACATTATGTAAGTCTGGCGGAAACTAATTAACTCAGCTATTAAATTAACTTTGCAAACGTTACAAGAGTCGACTCTAATAGATTTCATTAAGCCCAGAAACCGTAATATCTTTCACGAATCCCAGACTAAAATTTAATAACTTCTATTCAACATTTTGCAATGTAAATGCCCACCTCTTTCAAATTTCTAGTACACTAAAAGCCTCATCTCACCCGCTACAATAATTACAATCTACCGAGCATCTACGACAAACACAGAGTAAATCGATCATCTTATTTTGGCCGTTACACGTTCATTTTCCTCCCACTGTCCCGGAGCAACGCTTAAAAATGCAAAGACAAATAAAACCCAAAACAGTGGTTTCCTCGAAAGACGGCGGTTAACGAATTGCGAAGAAATCTCTAACTTCTCTTTTCTAGGGTAAACTACCCAATAGATGTATGATAATATCGTTTGTTTAAAACAATTTTACACTTATCGAATGTAAGAAACTTCAATTTCTCAGTAAAAAAACAATGTCCATTTACTTTGTTAGTCTATCTATTGGGTTTTAAGGATATACATAGCGAAGACCCAATAGATACACGATATTTTTGAAGATACTTTATTGCATATAAAACGAACATTTCATTCATATATATCATATAAAATGCAATCGTAACAAATTTTTATGCAATTAGAATTTGAAATATTGCTTGAAAAATCATTAGTTTCGTAGATATAATAATATTTATAAACCGTCTATCTACTGGGCAGACTACCCTATCCAGGCAGGGAAAAAAAGGACTACCCACCTTCATCGTCGTTTCATACACCGCGGTCAACGACACGCCGTCTCTCCTCCCCAGTTGTTTACCCCGCAGCCGTTAATTGCTCTTCGCGCGTCCCTGATTGCGTACACACCATGCGACCAATCAAATCAATGGTACAGCGCCGAGAGAGTCGAAAAGGTGAAAGCACAGCCAGGGAAAAATGGCGTATGAAACCCGGCTTTTTAGCGGCGAGATAAACACCGTGGGCCGGCTTTCCGGTTTTCTATATATACTCGCGGGCATTTCGCGCGCCCGGACAAACTGTAAATCACCGGTCGCGCGCTTTACGAGTAACAGCCACGGCTACAGCTACAGCCGCACTCATTTTCCGCTCGGTGCGTGTTATATACGTGTATCTATATAGCTATATGTCGGCAGCTGGGCGTATACGTGTCCAGCATAAAAGGAGCGCGAGCGCGCTGACGTCTTCGGGGGCGCGCGACGGCGACTCGTCGCCTGGGACCGAGGAGGAGCAGCCGCGACCACGAGGGAGTATATATGGCTACTCGTGGACAAGAGAGAGAGAGAAAGACAAATGGATTCTCGGCTGTTTTTGCCGAGCGCGTGGATCCCGAGAGAGTGGAAACGAAGAGGGACAAATTAACGAGAGCGCGACGAGTCGGTCGGGGGGTTAACATAGAAAAATAGAGTGGGAAGGAGGGAGCAGCGGTGGATTCTGCATTTTTATGAGAGATGGGAGCGGGGATGGTCGTATGTTCGATTTTTAAGTATGGAGTATCGAGGTGATTGAATTTGCAGTGTGGCGGATGGCTTGTTAAACAGATTTTAATGAGACTTTGGAAGGTGCTGTCTGGAAGTCCAGAATTGATCGTATTTGGTATAAATGGATTCCTGTTTTTGAGGTGTGTCATTATACCCTAAATACGAATGTATCCATTAATAAACGAAGTATTATAATCACCATGCTAATACGTATACGCAGAAATATGCATGAGTTTACTATGACTATGATTTAAAAAGAGAGTAAAACTACGGGTATTGAGCTTCACTTTTAGGTAACGGTCCCCAAAATTTTGTAAAAATTCGCTACCTAAAGTCCGGAATCTTTCCTTATTAGAGCATTGGGGTGTGAGCGCATAAGGAGAAAAAGGCGGACGGGTGAACAGTGAAGGACAGTAGGGACGATTAGGAGTGACGTGGAGAGGCGATTTTCTTAACAAAATGATGATATGATCATGTATCACGCTATAAGTGTCAGTCAGAAATACACTCGAGTTAACTACGACATAGCGCTTATGACTTAGATGGTAAATGGTATAGGAATGACCGAGTGTAAGAGCATAAGGTGAGAAAAGAGGAATGTATGGGGAAAGTATAAGATTAATCGGGTAAGTGGCGGGATAACTTCCTTAACAAAAAATGATATGAGCGTCGCGCTAAGAACCATCACGCAGAAATACGCGGATTTATACTGCGATGGAGTGTTTAGATCATCATTGATCAAGGAATGAACAAGTGTGAGATGATATGGAGGAAAATAGAGAATGGTGGGGGAAGAGGGAGACAGATAGTGAGGACATGGAGGGGGATACTTTAATAAAAGCGTATTTGTAAATGTCACATTAAGAATTGAAACGCAAAACTGTGCGTTTATGAGGACGTAATGCGCATTGCAAGAGGTAAAATGAAGATGTGAAGAGAGAGAGAGAGAGGATGTAGAGAGAAATTGCAGAGAGAAAACAAGTGTGTAGGTTCTTTATGTAAAAGTCAGCATTATTTTTGTGACATAATATATATGTCAATAGTAGAAGAAGAGAAGAGAGAAGAAAATGAAGAATAGGGAAGGAAAGGAGGGAAGAATAGGAGTTAAAGAAAAAATTCCCGCACACTCACCATGATAATTCCCGTGTATTCTGTAAAATGGCATTTACGTGGGGGAGAGAGATGTTTATCGTATGTATATATGCAGGATGTAAGGAAACTATAGAAATCCTGAAATATTTAAAAAAAGAAAGCATTTTTATTTAGAGCATTAAATGGAGTATTTCAGGATACCTTTAGTCAAAGATTCACGTGATGAATAATGTGTAATGCACAAATGCGCGAGCATTTTCTGCGATAAATTGCTCAGAAGATCGAGAAGAAGGGGTCAGAGGAAAGTTTAGGAGAGAAAAAAATGCGTGCTGATACTTGTGACGTATAGTGAATGAAATTGTAGTGTACCTTGCGTACCTAGTTTTAGTGTAATAAATGCTACATCTGCTTTACTCACTACTTCGCAACTATTTACACTAGAAAGCTTAAGTAAAGAGAAAATAGAAATAAATGAAAAGAAAAATTAATTTGAGTTTTGATACATATAGAATTATTAATATATTTTCAAGTTAGTTGTAATCGAAGATCGTAATGGACAATGCATGCAGATTTCAAAATTTTGAAATTCTTTACATTATTAAATTAAATAATTTGTATGCTTAAGAAGGAATAAGAAGAAATCTCGAAATCTTCACGTTACATATTTTCAGCGTCTATTGATGCATTTCGCGGATTACGCGTTATATAAAAGTAATGCATTACGATATTTCTACGTAACGCATTAATAAAATCACAGAATAACTACTTTTTTTTAGAAAAGAATACATTGGAATGAAGTTTTCTAGTTTTAGTTAAAAATCCGCTTCCCCTGCTGTCAGGAAAAAGCTCAAATAATTGTGCGCTCTCCTCGTAAGATGCTAAAACCGCGTCACCTCATTCATGTACTCACGAAACAGCTCACAGCGAGCAACGCTAACATGTAGATTTTAAGAGCATTTCTTTGCAGCATATTGCATCATTACGAAATGGTCGCCCCTCGTCTGGCACGTGCATCTCTACTTTTTGCTTCTCTCTTATTTCCGCGTGCATTTACGTCAACTTGACGAAAGCCGCTAACCTACCACTCTGACAGCCAAGAACTTTGCTTTTCTACCTTACCGTATTTATTTTCTATCGTTGCCTCTATTTTCTTGCCATTTAACTGCGGCTTAGCTTCAGTTTAATATAGCTGTACACGCGAATTCGACGACGAAGTGGGTATATAGAAGTGTATCGTAATAGGAGGAAGCTCTTTTCAATTTCGCTAATGAAGAGTTTTTCCGCGTGGAGGGAGATACGTGAAATGAGGTTTTGCTTTACTATAGGATTCTATGGGTATGTATATATGTATAGCTGGGCTTTTACAATCGAGTTTAACGAAACGCGAAATGTGTCTTTTAACCGCAGAAGCGATGAAACGCCGCCAGTTTAGCTCGTCTATTTCGATCTTCGTTGACGTGTATAAGCTCTTTTTCGATTTCTGCACGGGGAAATGGGTCGATTTAATTGGTTGTAAAATATTGTCATGACGATGACTATGGTAGCTAGGCGACCTTTCGCTTCGTTAAATAATTTTGCAATTTTATTGATTAATTGATACGGAATATCAATATATCTGTTTGATAAATAGTACATAATAATTAATCTTCAATTCAGTTCAGGAAACAATTAGCTTTTTATTGATAATGCTTTTGCAAGAAAGTCCTAGTAGCAAACCATTTTAAAGTTTAATTAAGCGATTGTAAATCTAACTATTTTTGCCAATTATTATGAAAATTGTTTGTTTCTAAAAAAAGATAAATGAATACATCCATTACCAAAAGCAAATTTTATTCTTCTATTTTTCAATTTTTAAAAAGTTTAGTCATTTGAAATAAAATTATTTACTTTTTTAATAAGCCTTCATATGGAGAATTACGTGAATCAGAATAAGACTTCAGGCTTATCAAGAAAAATGTTGACTAAAATACTAAATGGCGAACAATAACTAAAAAATGTTTTTAAAGGGACTTTGCTCCTAGTCCAGAAAAGAGAAACGGATCACTGATCTTAACAAATGTACATAAACTACGCTATAATTTGATAAATAAATACTACACTTTCGAGAAATCTCTCGCGAATCAGTTTGCGCTAAAAATATCCGATTCCATAAAAAAAGGACCGTAGTGAAAATTCTCGCGCGCTATCATCTCGCACACTCTAAAAATCAAATCATCATCTGTGAATCGCCGAAATCCGAGAACCCTTCATCTCTCTCTCCCTCTGTCTGGATAGACGATAAAAATTCTATCCAAGCGCGCGGGCACGCACATCCGGCCAGATTTTCAATCTGATACACTTCGGCCACATTGCCGTATCGTTTCGTCGGTGGCAGCGGCGAGGGTCGAGCGCGAGCTTGCCGCGATTCGCTTCCATAAATGAATAAAATACGAGGGAGTGAGAGAGAGAGAGAGAGAAAGAGAGAGAGAGAGGGGTAAAGATACACTAGGATGGTCCGGGGAACCGTTTTACGATTAGCATCTACTGTATAAAGGGAGAAAGAGAGAGAGAGAGAGAGAGAGAAGCTGCTTGACCGAAAAAAAAAATACATCCGGATCGAACGAAAGGAATCGCTTGTTTGTATGCGTATGTATACCTATATACAAGTCAACGAGTCGGATGTGGGCAGATATGGCGAGCACGTATGCCGCTCGGGATTAGAGGGGTTAACACAATATGACCACGTGCGGAGCTTCTATCTATCGTACATATGTACGAGACAGAAGAGAAGAAAAGGTGAGAGAGCGCCGAGCGAGGTAGGAAAAAAATAACGTTGAGCATTAAAGTGAATGTAAAAGGGTGCGAGTGATAAGTGTAGCTACGATTGGGGAATACTATCAAGGAAGATCGGTACCGAAAAACTTAAGGGGGAAAGTCGCTGTAGAATCCTAAAAAGTAAAAATTATCAAATATTGTTCAACTTTTATGTTGTGATCAACCATGCAAAACTCAGATTTTAATTGAGTTTTAGGAGAAGTTTTCTGGTACTTAAAAATAAAGTCTAACATACGTAGTTTGTTTTAGTAGGTCGTTGTTTTCTGGATTTTTATGACAGAAAAATAATTCATTTATTTTTATTAATGAAAATAGACAGAAAGAGCTTAAATTCCAGTTTTATTTTGTATAAAAATATTAATTTGTTTTAAAGTTAGTAACAATCGACGATCGTTTATGGTTACTTTGAATTAGGTTAAGGTGGCTCCAGCATTCGATATAGCACACTAAAAATCTTGTAATATAATATTTATTAATACTGAAATTTTATAATATATTAGAAAATATAATATATAAAAGAAAGCTTATCGCATAACGAAAAAAAATTTTTTTTAATAAAATTCATGATAGTGCAAGTGTAGATAAAGAAATAAAAGGATTTTTGTTCCTTATATACACGGCAATTCTTTATTTTTCATCTGATTATAATTTTGAAGGTGTCATTTTGTTCCTTGTTTAATTTTATGGGACTTATCGAAGGAAAAATTACAAATTCATCAAAACCCAAAAAAGTTGTTTGGGTTTTGATTAATTTCAATTTTTCCTTCGATAAGTCCATCTGAAATTATTCAAGGAATAAAATGACAACTTCTAAATTCATATTGGATGAAAAATAAAGAATCACTGCGTATTCAAAAGATGAAAAGAATAAGCATTCATTGGTAAAAAATTACTGTGTAATATCCAAGAAATAAGATATAAAAAAATTAGAAAAAAAATATATAACCTCGAAGATTTCGAAAAATAAAAGTGATCATGATCTGAATAAAGAACTTAGCTGAGAGATAGTAAAAAGCTACCTTTTTGATCATTTTCAGAAGCAATAACGCATACATTCACACGCACACACATACACACACACACACACACACATACACATACACGCACACACACGCACACACGCACGCACGCACGCACGCATGCACGCACACACGTACGCACACACATACACACACACACACACATCCATACGGACAATTTCTAATAATACTATATTTTGATACCTTATATCTCAAAACATGTTGCTAACATGTTTTTAGTAAAACTTTTTTTTTTCACTATCATAAAGCTTCCTCTTTGAGGAAGCAATTGTTCAAATATATTAAGTTGAGAGGGCAGACCCGTGGATCATTTTTAAAATATGCTAAAGATGAAAAAAGAGTATTTCTACGTATAACACAATTGGTGAAACAGATTACTTTTTTGATAGCAATTAATACACAATTTGTTGAAAAAGTCTACTTTTTTAACAGAGAATACCACTACTTTTTTTATTTGGATAATTAATTGATTTGAAAGATTTAGAAAAATCAGTAGATGTTCACCTTTAGTTGATTTTAAATTGGCAAATATGATGAACCACTTTTTTATTTGATTTTTAATTTAGAGAATATCTCTCTCTGGAACATTGTTGTTTTTCATTAAAACAATTTTCATGCGAGATATTTACTCAAAATAAAACTTTTTTTATAAATCCCAATATTTTTAAAACACACATTGTTAGATTTTCAAAAAGATTTCCTGAAAGTTTCAAGGAAAATGGTTGGAAATTTGATTTCCAATCCTATACAATAAGTGAATTACAGCTGAGTACACACTCTGCCATAGTTTTCGAACAGTTACCAAGCCTTCACTGGCTGAATTTCTTTCCACAACTTCTCAAATTATTACATTTTCGACATCTTTTAGTTGCAAAAATGTATGTCTTGGTATTCTAGGGCTTAATTAACACCGACCAACCTCTTAATAGTATGGATGAGGGCAGTCGAGTTAAGGATACGTGAGAATGCAACAGGACCGCGAGGGTCGAACGTAGGGATTCGTTGGCACGCAGTCACGAGTCAGTCAAGTCGAGCGACGCGAATAACCATTGGGGTGCGAGTGCACACACCAGGACTGGGGTTGACGTTCCCCGCCGCAGAGCGTAAAGATCGCGAAGCGCCGATTTCTACGTTGACTTTATGCATCGCTCGTAAAAGTTTAACCTGCTTCGGTTAGACTCGTGCGCGCGCGCTACTCCCCTCACCCCCTCCCCCTCCCCCTCCGCGTTATATGTTTATTTTTTTGTTCCGTAAAGTCTATCTCGCTTTAAGTTTGGTTCTGTTCTTCTTTTTTTCTGTGTTTATTCTTTTTCGTCTCTATCTCATTATTTCGGCTTCGTTTCGCCCTCTTTGTCTTTGTTATTGCAATTTACTTTTCTCGCTTTTCCATTGCTTGAAGAGGATTTATCATTACAGTGAAACTAAACTGGAGCGACTGAAATTAATTTTAAATCTTATAAACGTTACGATTAATAAAACCTTTTCTTCTAGTTTTTGCATATTAAAATCATTGAAATTCAACTTAAAATGATATCACGTATATATTATACATCAGGGGATTATACAGAATTCCATACGTCACTTATGTTTATATAACGTTATACCCTCATTAAACATTAAAATATTTGACTAATGATAAAAAAATCTATTTTAATGCTAATTTCTTAATTTTCTTAACACTATTAGTTTATCGCTAGTAAAATAACACTTTCAAAATGTTTTGTAATTGTTTATAAAAGTTTAATGAAACATTTGAAGAATTACGCGTTTGTATATTACGTATCACGTATGTCGTATAACGTATGTCTAGTCAGCCGAAATGCAACTCGAGACAATATGAAAACTAAAGCGCAAGATCATAGCTAGCGAGGCCGTGGCGTAGTGAATAAACGCCTGCTTTATGTTCGTGAAGTCCCGGGCTCGAATTCAACCGAGTATAAGAACATGTCCTTCTTACTATCAAATAAGATAATTATTAACACGTAACATACGAATTAAAGTTATCTTTGCGAACATCATGAATTTTGAAAATGAGATTTTACGTTAACTCATAGTATCAATAAAACGCTGACTTAACGTTGCATTAGGCTTACAGAATAAACGTGCATTTATACACAAACGATTATTAATAATTGCTTATAATCATATATTTTTTTATTTCAAAATCTTATTATAAACTCGCCTGTAGAGCACCACATCATCTATATGTTAATTGTAAAAATAATAATTTCAAACAATATGAATTTCCGCGATTAAAACAAACAAATTTTATTTCCAAATCAGCATGACCTACTTTTAAAATTTCTACACAAAAAGGTGGAACCGCTTAATAAATAATAAAATCAATCATAAAATACAAAAACTTATCGAACGCATAATTTAAAGCCAAGAGCCCTTAAAAATTTCTCCTCCTCTCCCGCTGTTTTATGTCTCTCTACTTACATCTGCGTTCGATCGCTCGTTGTTTTTCTTTTATCGTTAATTCCTTTCTCTCTCTCTCTCTCTCTCTCTCTCTCTCTCTCTCTCTCTCTCTCTCTCTCTCTCTCTCTCTCTCTCTCTCTCTCTCTCTCTCTCTCTCTCTCTCAGTCACACACACTCAGTCTCTCGCTCTTCCCGCTGTTCTCTTTTCCCGCTCCCTCGTTAAATCTCTCTCTCTCTCTCTCTCTCTCTCGTTCTCGCTCCTCACCCCTCGCGGCCGTTTGCGTTGCTGACGCGATTGCTCGCGGCGCTCCAATTCTCTCTCTCTCTTTCTCTCTCTCTCTATCTAGGCAGCGGCGGCGAGAGAAAACGCGCATGAACGTATAGATGTTACGCGTTTTACGTTACAGTTCGCAACCGCCGTACATGCACGTGCAAAATTGTAACGCGCGGGAAAATGCATTGAAAACCAGAAGTGCTCGCGCTCGCGATAAAGCATTAATAGGTCGATAGATATGTAGAAGTAATAATTCTAAGTTATATGTGTATGTAAATGCCAATTTGACATAACGCATTGAAATAATGGGTCCAATAAAATTATAATTGACTTTTTTGACCAATAATATCGGGTAAAGTGTGTATTTAGAGGCTTGTAATTGAACGATTTTAATTGCGGATACAAAATGGGCTGACCTTTTGCGAGTGCGTAAAGTATGTTTCGTTGTCGTCATTGAATGGAGATTTATTTGTTTTGCGTGTATTGGGACAAGAAAAATTTTATTTGCCGTATATATTGTTTTATCGAAAATACATATTTTTATTTAATGCAAAATAGTCGTGAACGTACAGCGAATCAATTAAGAAAAAATACATATTTTTATTCGCGTTAAATATATCGCTAATGGCATTACGATATTTTGCTTGTGGTAGTAAAAAGAAAAGTTTTGCTAAAAACATGTGAGAAATATGTTTTTAGACTTAAGAAATCAAAATACACTATTTTTTGAAAATGTCTGTATGGATGTGTGTGAGTGATATGTGCGTATGTGTATGTATGTGTGAGTGTGTGGACGTGGACCAGCATTACTCTGTATATACACGGTGAAATTTCATATTTCAGGGCTCATTTCTTCTGTTCTACTCGTATTTAGAGGATGGGGGGACAAAAATATTTTTATTTGTTTTTATAGCGATTTTTCGATTTTTGGTTTTAGTTTTTCGGGTTTTTTGGTACATTAGAAATAATATCATCGATCCAGCGAAAAGGCATTTCAAGAAATAGCATAAAATTACCTAACTTTTTCGATCTGAAAGTTTGGTTAAAATCATTTCCTTCTTTTGTTATACACAAAAACGTATGACAGAAAATCTTTGTAAAAATTTGCGATGATTAGGTATTCCTAGTATGGAGAAAAACGTTCAGTAAAATTTTTGAATCGTGACGTTTTTTTATTGCGGAGAAAAAAATAATTTCGTAAAAAAAATTTCATTCTCCGACAGTAACTGAAGTAAATCGGAAGCATTTTATCTGAAACTTTACAAAAAAGTAGCTTTTTATTATTTCATGACCTGTATGTTTTTTCAGATCATAAGATCTTTTATTCTCTGAGATATTGAGGTTATGTGATTTTGATCTTTTTGTGATTGCCTATATCTCGAGAATGACACGGTAATTTTTTACCAAATTTGACTCGTTTTCTTCGCTTTTAAATAAAGTTTCCAAATTTAAAAGAAATTTCAAGATTCATCGACTTGATTTATAAGGATGTGTATACTTTTCGTTTTATAAGGATTTTTTTTAATAAGAATTGGAACTTGTTTGTTGAATGGACTTTTTAAAGAACAACAAAATTTTTTTCTCAAAAATGATTATCTGAATTAATTAAAAATCCAAGTTTAAAATTTGAGTTTTTACAATTTATAAAAGGGTTTGCCTATTACCGCCAACTAATAGTTTTCATAGTTTTAATGGTGTAAATGGCCAATAAATAATAGTTAAAAAGTATTCAAGGTCAGAAAATAGTATTTTTATTACGAATATGTACTTTAGCATTTGTTAGAAACAAAAGAATCACTATTCTTACTCTCTTTGTGATATTTCATTTATCAGTCGTTATTTTGTGTTTTTCTACATTCTTCTCCGTTAGTTTTACCTTATATTCAATTTTATACATTTTGCTGCTCAAAAGAATACAAAGGAAAACTCAAGAGTATCTTACAATACAATTTAAGTTTTAATACGTTAAAAAGAACTTTAATTACGAAAAATATATATAATAATATATGAGCGGTACTAGGCATAAGTTGTGCGGGCGGTACTAGCCTAGAAATTCATTTTATCAATTTAGATAGTACTGCGCGAGGGCAAGGAATTATCGAAGCACCGAGGATCTTTTTAGAAAATAAAGGTTTAAATATCATGTATAAATTACTACAAAGACACAAACTTATTTGCACAATAGGTACTAAGCTGTTAAAATTAACTTTTGACGTTGGCAAAATTAGCCTAACGACTATATGTTCGAACAACTTTTGGAGCTTTGAATTTAAAGTAATGATCACGGAGTATGTTTAATAACACTATATTATGCAACAAATTATCATAACTTAAAGCTTCCATCTAGTAGTAAAAGAGAGAAATGGCTGGTGGACGGTACTAGGAAAGTCTCCCCTATAGTAATTTAAAATTAATTTATAAGAACAAAGAATTTCATGTTGAAACAATTAATTTAGTTTGAGGAAGCTAAGGCCAATGAATTGGCAGCGGTTTTTTAATTATTATAAATCTATAAATGCAGCTGTAACTGTAAATATTTTGTATGATAAATTGTCATATAAATTCAAATTCTTATATTTTGATTAAATTTCATAAAAGAATTTCTTTTTATCCTCAATCGGCAAGCTCAGCATACATTTTTACTTAATAACTTTTTCAATCTTTAGTCAATTTAAGGCTACGATGCTAATCGCAAAGGATTCATACCAAGAGCTCTTTTATAATTAACTTTTTCTCCACTATCTTGATATAATTACTCGTTGTACTTTCTACCTCATCGTGTTTTACTGGCAAAGGTTGTACGGCATTTAAAATTATAAATTAAAAGATACTTTACTATATTTTTCAGTGAAAAATCGGCAAACTAATTTTTTTAATAATAATAAGAAAGAAAATTTAGGTAACATTCATAAAATAAAGTATTATCTACTATTAAAATCCTAGATATAGATAGCTTGAAAGTTACAGATAAAAAGCATGAAAAGTTAAATTTTTTAAATATCTACACTTTAAAATTATAAATTTGCTTTAATATATCATTGTATTTATAATAAATATTTAATTATCATCACCATACAATAGTATATTTTACTTTAATAATCCATAGTAACGCTAAATAAATAGTTTTATCAAAGTATTTACTATTTTTACAATTATCACCAATCATTCATTTTTGTCAGTATCTTAAAAACACTTCAAAATCAAAAACAACAAATACTGATTTAAATTTAAATTATCGAAGAACCAATGTATTCTCGTGCCCAGCACAAAGATTGTTATGCGCCTCCGAAATTCCGCATACCAAATATTCCGCAACTCGGTGGCAACAGCTCGCTTTATGCGCGCCGGCAAGAAAACGAAACTATTCCCGCGCGTCCAAAACTCTCTCTCTCTATCTCTCCTCTCTCTCTCTCTCTCTTCCAAAGCAGCACGAAACTCCGTGCGGCACTTCCTCCCTTCCGGCGCAGCAGCAGCAGCAGCAGCCGTTCCGCGCGAATGAGAATCAAGAGCGCGCCCTTTATCCCTCGTCACCTCCTATCCTGCAACGAGCCTCGCGCGTCGAACATCTCTCGGGCTGTCTCTGCAAAGCAGCTCTTGTGCGCCCGACGTCATCGCGTTTAACGACGCGAAACAATTTTATAGAGCCGTCGCGATTACGTGGCTTGATAAGAAAAGGTTGTTCTTGAAAGATGAATAAATAGAATTATACTGACAGTTTTTAGCATTGAAATTTCGGTAATTCAAATTTTCCACAGTTCGATTTGTTTTCCATACTTTCATTTCTATAATTCTCTAAATATTCTATAAATCAAAGAGTTCTTTTAATTTGAACATTTTCATTCCATACATTGTTCCTTGTTTCAATTGCGTCTCATTTAGATAGGAATCTTCGTCGGTGGGTAAATATTGTACATAAACATTAGACCTATCCGTTCAAGGATATTGAATCATCTAAATTTTAAAGAATATATGTATGTATTTTTGTTTATATTAATTATTTTACATTTTATCGTGCATTTTTAATGAAATTAAAAACTACTATTTAATAGCGTTATTAAATAGGCACAATTAACAACAAATATAACTACCTTCACACGGCTTTCTTTTCTTCTCTCTCACTCTTTCTTCATATATATATATATAGTCTCACCTGTTATCTCCCACTAATATCACTACAGAGACTCCGGCATTCGTTCCTTTTTGCAGCGGTGTCGTTGCGTCGGAGAAACGAGCTAATTGGCGCGCCGGTGGCTTTGGCGAGCCGCAACTTTTTCCACTTCGTTTAATTAGTTTGGCGCGCGGTGAGACGCGATCCACCGCGAACGAACTTGCCCCCGTGCTCTTCCACAGCTATATATACACATCGTGCACGCCTGATTTAACGCGCGACTCGCGCTGCCTCCGCAGGAGTTAATGCCGGATAACGAATGGCTCGTCGCTGCTGGCTGCGGCGAGCTTACTTTTTATTTTCCCAGCGTCTCGTGCAATTGATTTAAAAGCGGAGTTTGTGGCTTTGATGCTCGACTTATTGTTTTTCTTGGTTGCACGGTACGTGCGTTTTATATCATTCTAGTTATTTAGGGGTTGTGCATTTGTTTTGAAAATGTATTTATTTATTGAAATGGTTGTGTTCGTGATATACTGAATAGGATGTAAAAAATATATTGAACAATCAAGACGTTCACTGCGGTTGTAGCAATTTAGCTGCCGAGTCTGGTATAACATTGACTCTTACTACTGATATATATGCTGATATAGTAAAATCGTAATTGTAACGATTTTCTGAGCTTTATTATTATTTAGCAAGCGAATGTAAAGTTGATCTTTATGCTTAAATTTTATTAAACACGGGAACTTCATGCTTAAGCATCGTTAAAATTTAAAATCGAAATATTTTAAAATCGAGCGTTAAGTTGGAGAGCTATAGGTAAATACCGTTTTTATATTACTGGACAGTTTTGCGAACATAATAATGAAAAATGGAATTAATTGTCAAATAATACCTGTAATACTTTTTTATCAGGAACTTGGCTTTTAAAGTTCATGTACACATAAAAACATTTTTCAATAATGCAGAAAATGTAATTGCTCATATAGGATGTGCGTCATGAGCATAACATATTTAGGACTTTTATGAATTTCTGATTTTCCAGAGATTTCTAAAGTTCAAGTTGTTAACAGTTTACCACGTAGTTTGTATACGTAATTTCCCCTTTGACGTTATCATATTTCGTGTAATAGCATCATGTAAAAGAAATTTTTAAGGTCGGTGTAAAATCAATAACATGAGAAATTGGGTTTCATGCAGTTTGTATAAAATTCTATTTCCAGCAAAATCTTCCTACAAAATTTATTCACTATATTAATTTAAGCTCAAATCACTTCAATAAATATTTATTATACCTCGGCAATTTAATTATCAAATCCGTTATTCTAACAAAGCTATTTATCATAAACGTTAAAGCAACAAAGATATTTATTGCAACATCCTCGTAAAAAGCATTATCGAAAAACCAAAATTCACCTGTTATCACATACTACATCTAAATTGAAATCCCCCTTGCAGAGTCACCTTTCAAGCAAGCAAATATCACCAGCTCCCGCGACTTCCCTCCGCTTCTTCCCCACCCTCCCTTTAAGCTCCCGGCGCTCTCGCAGCTTCCGTTTAACCGAGTACACTACAGTAGCAGCGGCGAGAGCGCGGCATCGATGGCACGCAATTTCCCCTCTAAAATCAACCAAAGACGCTCTCTCTCTCTCTCTCCCGCCCGTATTTTCAGAAAGTATATATACACACATCTCGCTCTCACGCAGTCGCGTTTAATCTCCGCGTCCGATACATAACGCGACGCTCTTTCACGGTATACACGCACACGTGCGCGCGTAGCCGAAGGGAGGCAAAGCTCATACACAGACCCGGGGCTGTTTGATTTACCCGGGCGCCGTAAATTCTTGCCGCGCTGCGCGCGAAAGGCTCAACCCCCCGTGGCCCATGAGGGTATGTGTATAAGCTTAAGCGCTCGCGCTGCGGGCTTCCGGCAATTTCGGATTTCTCCTGCGCTCGCGGCTCGAGCTCTTTATGGTGTATATGCGCGCGTGTTGTTGCACTTTCATCCTTATTTCGGAAGGGAGCCCCGTAGCAGGGAGAGGGCCCCGCCTCCGCGGCCGGTATTTTCCGACGGAAATCGAAGTAAATAGCACGTCGGATACAGGGAAAACAAGACGCTCGCGTTTTCGCGCTGGGTGTACACGTACGCGAGCCGCGATCGAATTCATCCGGTCTTTTCGTTTATGTATCGACAATTCATTGACGCGCGGAGATGCTTTTAAACTTGAGAGCTCGCACGGTGAGCTTTAAGGGGAGGCGAAACGGCACTTTTCAAACCCGTTTTTGGAATGCAGGTAATAACAGAATCGCTTAGTAAGGAGTTTTCTTCAAAAGTCAGAAATTTTTACAGGGATCTGTATAACTGACTTTTCTATTTTAAACAATTATTCGAGAATAAACAAACATTTTAAAAATAAACGACTGTGCCCTCTAAATTGTATAAGAATTGTCTGGCTAAAGATTCAAAAAATTTTGTTATTACTTGCAACCAGAAAACAGTTCTAAATGTTTTCCGTGGGAACTGAGAACTCGGGGTCTCAAATTACATGGGAACTGCACTGCTCTTATACACAGGGATGTCTCGGGGACTGACACGCTCCTGTACTAAATTCAGATTGCAGTCCCCGAGAATTTTGGTCCCGAGCCTGTTTAGTCCCCGCGACTCAACTGTATATCAGACGTATAAAATGACAATAATTTTTTTCAAATTTTTACAAAGAATGATGCCCACGATACATAGACAATCGGCCACCCAAGTATAACCTATAAAACCTATACCACCGTTTATAACATAAAAAAATATGAATATTAATAAGAATCAGCACTTTAGACTCAAGGGAACTTGAGATATTAAGGATCAAAGTTTTCAACCCCTAAATGCCAGAAAACAACAAAAAACCATAAAACAGCTACTTGGCACAATTTTCAGCAATCGAATAAGAGCTCAAATGAAAGATTTCAATAACAGCTATCATTAAAAAATGACTCCAAATGGAAGCTGCTTTATTTTTACCATTTTACAGGTGGTAAACGGTTCAGAAAAAACTACCCCTAAGGATTTTTGTCAAATAGGGTACACAGTTTTCAGCAATCGAATGGGGGCTCATATGAAAGATTTCATCGAAATTTATAATGATACAATGACTCAAAATGGGGGCTGCTGCTTTTTCATCATTTTACAGCGGGATAACGATTTAAAAAAAAATTACCTCTAAGGATTTTGGTGAAATACGATGCGTTGGCACAATTTCTTTTTTCGAACGAGGTGGCAAATGAAAGGAAACATAAAAAGTTATTGATTCGAAACATCGCCCATTGGAAAACGTATTCGCTTCGTAGTATTTAAGACTATTCTTAAAATACCAAAATAATCCCTTAAATCGTTCTTATCGAATTCCCCCACTTAGCACACTTTTCAATAACCGAATGAGGGTTCAAATTAAAGAGTTCATCGGAATCTATAATTATAAAATAACTCTAAATGGGGGTTGCTGCATTTTCACCATTTTACAGGGGATTATCGATTTAAAAAAAACTACCCCTAAGGATTTTGGCCAAATATGGTGCGTTAGCACAATTTTTTCTTCACGAACGAGGTGGCAAATGAAAACTGACGAAAAAAGCTACCGATTCAAGTCATCGCTCTTTGGGGGACGTGCTCTCTTAATACTGTCGATTGCTGAAAAGTGTACCAAATGGAGGAATTTGATATAGACGATTTAAGGGTTGATTCTGGTATTTTAAGAATCGTCTCAAAATACTTTTAAGGAAGCACGTCCCCCAAAGGGCGATGGCTCGAATCGATAGCTTTTTACGTCAGCTTTCATTTGCCGTCTCGTTCGTGAAAAAAAGATTGTGCCAATGCACTCTGTTTGGCCAAAATCCTTAAGGGTAGTTTTTTTTTCTGAACCGTTTACCCCCTGTAAAATGGTGAAAATAAAGCAGTCCTCATTTGGAGTAATTCTTTAATAATATTTTTTGTTGATTTCTTTCATTTGAGCCCTTATTCGATTGCTGAAAATTATGCCAAGTGTCTATTTTATGATTTTCTGTTGTTTTCTGTCTTTTAGGGATTGAAAACTTTGTTTCTTAATATTTTATGTTTTCTTGAGTCTAGGATGCTGATTTTATTTTTTAAATTCATGTTTTTTGATGCTCTAAATGATGGCATAGGTTGTATAGGTTATACATAAGGGGCCAATTACCTATGTATCGTGGGCATCGTTCTTTAAAAAAATTCAACATAGCAATTCTTTAACAAAAGCAAACTTTAAGGACATCGTAAGATACACCAATCGAAAGAAAATTACGTCTACATCACGAATTTATGCATCGTTTTTAACGTATCTAATGCATAATACAATAAAAAAATTTGTTTATTAGGAACAAATTATTTTAAAATTTTTTAAAATTAGTTGTCAGTTTCGACCATGTACGACCTATGTTGGGTCATATCTGATATACCTGCGAAAGTTGAGCCCGAAATACGGTGACCATCAAACGTTATGGTGACCACAAAATTTGACAACAGATTCGTAATCAGCGATCCCATAAACCCTTATTCATCTATTTTCATGAAAAACCGATAGTTTGAAAAATGACTGCTTCAAAGGGCCATTTTAGGCCAGTTTTGTTGTTTAACTTTTTGAAGCACAAATTTTTCAAACCATCGGCTTTCACCAAAATTGTATGGAAGAATTTTTGGCGTAGCTGATTCCGTTGTCAGATTTTCAAAACTCAAAATGTCGGTTCCAATCTATTGAACAAAAATGCCATTTCTCAAAAACGACTCCACCAATTAATTTTATTTTAAGTTGACTATAATCTAGGAACATTCTGTATTTGAACCAGAAAAAGTATTTCCAGTGCAAGTACCTTCGGGCTAAAGCTGTCAAGGGAAAAATTTATCGTATTTTGACGAAAATAATAGTTAAAGAAGTGTTCTTCTTATATATAATAATATTTTTAAACTTGATTGTTCTATTTCAGAAAAGATACTTTTTGTATCTAGATACATGTATCTTCGATATTGCCCATGACGGTATGGAGGCATGCGTGCGCCGATGTTATTGCGTGCTTAACTTTTAGCGTGTCGTGCGCGCGGATCGCGCAGCGAAAAGCCGCGGCGCGCTAGCTTTTGAAGGGGTTGTGCCGACGCTTACACCTCGTTTACCCCTTTTCGAAGGGCTGAGCGCGTATATAAGAGGCTTTAGTCGACAGCGCGGGGAATTTAAATTGAACATTATTACTCGAGAAATCCGATTAACCGACTGCGCGGATGGTTGTCTCGGTTGTGCAATAATTAAAGGCGATTTTAAAATTGCATGAGGGACACTGCGACTTAGACGTGTGGGTGATGTTTTATTTATAGCCGGATGACGTGAGGTCTCGTATGGTTGCGAGCATACGTGGGAGATTAAATAAAGTCGAGAGGCTGGGGTCAGGATAAGACTTTCAACACATTATCTTGGCAGCTTTTGCTAAAGTTGAGTGCGCTATGGTTTCTGAATGAAGTCGGTGATTAAAACCAAATTGCATAAGTCTAAAATAAACTATAATATAGAATTTGCTAATTTAATTTCATAGCATAATTGAAATGTATATAGAATAACCAATTAACTAATTAATTACAGTTTTCTCTTATAAAGTAGATTTTTATATAGACCTTCTTTTGTAAGAGAAATATTAACTGAGCAGTTTGATTTGATCGAATATAAATTTACACCGATGTGTGCTTGCAATCATCTGTAATCTCTCAAATTGTAGATGTTATATAAATTTAATATATAAATTTAAGTTGTACTGATAAACTCTCGGTGAACTCGGGTTGATTCATTTTTTATCGGGTTTGGGTCGGGTACTAGACCATTTTGGAACTCAAAAAATTATTCGTTTACCCGAGAAAATCAGACTAGCTGAATAAAAAGAGTAGCCTGAAAAAATCAGGCAGCAGAAGATCGCCAAATGTGCTAGTCTTCGTGGGAAAAACCTGAAAAGGGCTAGTCTTCGTAGGAAAATTACGAAATGTGCTAATCTTCGTAATGGCCATCGATATTAAACCTTTATTTAAGAGGTTAAAGATAATTAATTAACGAAGGATTTTAATTTGGTTATACAAAATATATACAAAATTGACGAATATTTTGGACGAGTATACTCGTCCCAATGCACAGGAGGATTATCAAAACCAATTAAGTAATGT
This sequence comes from Gastracanthus pulcherrimus, assembly GCA_949152435.1. NCBI lineage: Eukaryota > Metazoa > Arthropoda > Insecta > Hymenoptera > Pteromalidae > Gastracanthus > Gastracanthus pulcherrimus. The sequence goes on along the minus strand of OX424574.1, from coordinate 5,340,491 downwards.
AAATAATAAATCATAAAAACGTTTAGCCAAACAACTCTTACGTTAATTATTTTACCCGATCGATAGTAATTTTATACATTATAATTTAATTAAACGTAAATGTTGTAAATATCGAGTATTATTAATGTAATCAAATTAAAATTTTCATACGCAAGAAGGTTATATATTATAATAAATATCAAAATTATAATTTCAATAAAAATACTTGGGTATTATCAGTACATTTTTTAAGGGTAGATATATAATTTATGATGTTTTATAAATGAACTCATTTAAAAAGAACAAAAATAGTACAATAAACTCTATTAAACTCAATTTAAAATATATAAATTATTACATTTACAGTTAATTTAAAAATTTGCAGACAAATGTTGACCTATATTTTGAATCTATTATCCATATTCCATATTTATACATTCCATATATTTTGAATATTTAATATGTGCTTAGCTTGTTATTAGCTCTAATAAAAGCTATTAACTAAATCACTTCAAAAGGCTTTAGCCGATTAACAATATTAAATTTGCCTTTGCGGTATCGGATTTTTTGAGTATTTTCTCTTGGTTTGTATTACAAAAATATAATTTATAAGATTTTATTATGCTCCCTATCACCCCCCCTCCCCCTACACTCCTTAAGAGCTAGTGTAAAAATGTTTTTTTACTCTTTTATATCTTTCTCTGGCAGCTCTCGGACCTTTGGGCTGAAACTTCCAGGGTAGCTTCACTTTTTATCATAAAATTTGACGAAATTTTTCTAAGATACCTTCATTGGCAAAAATAGCCTCAAAATTGTATTTTAAAATTTTAAACATTGTTTTACTAATTCACATGTGTTAAAAAATATAAAAAAAATTTTGTATGCCTTATTTGCTTTTTTACTTGTGTGAATTTTGTCAAAATTTTTTAAAAGGTCCACGACACTCAAAACTTTGATAAACTATTTTTTTTGCTATTTTTCACACTTAAAATAGGTCATACAAATTGGTTTATATTTTATCGCATTATTTATGTTATAATCCACTTTCTTAACTTATGTCCACATAAAAAGTCAGAAAAATGGCTATCCTAATCTAAAAATCACATATTTACAGGTATTTATAGCTCTGATATTTGTTAAAATATACTATAAAGATATAAGCCCAAGCTTAACTCTTTCTACTTATAATGTTTATGTAATTAGTTCAAAGTAGCATATATTTCTAACATGCTAATTAAAATTTCTGTTAGTAATAGATATAGTGTAGGTATAGTAAAAGCTTTAGCACGAAAAAATGAAATGGAACAAATATTAAGGACACGGCATGAATAGATAATCAGTAGTAGTAGTAGGAGACGAGTTTTATTACCTCTGTGTATAGACTGAGGCGACACCTCCGAGTGGGAGCAAAAAAAAATCTTAAAAATTATATATTTGTAATATAAATAAAAAAAAAATACTAAAAAAAGTCCGATACCGCGAAGGCAAATATACCACTGTTAATCGGCTAGAGCCTTTGAAACATCGCATCAAAACAATGCAAACGAAGCTACTTCCAACTCGCCAGAGCCCCATTCATCCTACTTAAACTGTGAACTCGAATTTATTCTCCGAACCGCAGCAAGATAAACCGCCTATCCGTTCCATCTCCTAATTCACGATGGACACATTCCAGAAAAAGACGAAAAGGAGCACACAACAAAAGCTCTTAATTTAAGGCTCGCCCTATCGCTGCGCGCGATCTTAACAAGACAGATGTAAAATAAGGCATATGCAACAGGAAAAATATATAGCGGGCCGAAAACGCGAGGAGCGCGAACGAAATAATATCAGTCCTAAATCACGTCGCTTCCTCGCGCCACCGCCACCCCCCGTGTATTATCCGTTATCTCGCGGCCAGTAGTACAACACGCGCCCCGGGCGCTGCAACAAGCGCTGGATATAACGCCTCGCCACCACGGTCATTACTCCTTGGCTGCATATTTTCGAATAAAAAGAATGGCCGCGCGAGGGAGAGAGAGAGAGGAAAAAAGAAGAAGGAACGTCCGTACACACGCGCGGCCTGGGAAAACACGGCCAAACTTGTGTATATAGGTATAGGTATAGGTATAGCTATAGCGAGCTTGCGATACGATCGAGGACTTTTCTCTTTTATTGCAATGGAGCTTTTAATGAAAACGGCGAGGAATGCGCAGAGATTACAATTTCGACGATTTGCATATTAATTTGGAAATTATTAACTCGATGAAATTAAATATGTTTTTATTAAGGGCATATTGCAGTGAAATTAAAATGAAATGAGCGTTCCGATTAAAAAGAGTAAATATTTATTAAAATAAATAGAAATTTTCAAAGGACCTTGAATCATCTATTCATAAAAAAAATTGACTTTATCACGTTCACCAGCAAACACCTTGAAGACTTTTACTTTTATTTGAAAGTCACGACCCACGTGCAGCAGGCTAACCATTACTACCCGACGAAAAAACTGCAATGCTCAATCAACGGCCCGTGAACCTGCATAATACGATAAAAACCTGCGTCACTCGAAGGGATTGATACATAAATAATGAAACGAAAAAAGATAGGTGCTTACATACGCTACACGAGCCAGATCCGCCTGCAGCGCGACAAAGCCTCTATCTCTATTCTCGTTCATCTTTGTAGGAAAAACTGTCAGCCGCGCGCCTTCTTCCGCTATATTGATTCCCATTTTTCCCTTCCCTCCTCGCTCCCCCCCCCCCTTTTTTTTCCGCAAGCCTTTTGTCTAGCGCGCGGCCTGCGATCTCCCTTTGAGCGCAAACGTGTACTCGTGGCACGGCGCGCCAGCAGCACCGAGCACCCGATAGGTGAAACACGGTGAAGGAAGTTACTGCGTCTCCCATATGGTCAGAGATAACGTGCATATCCTTAGCAGTGTTGTGTCCTCATTTTCAGTTCCCTGCTTTTGACTATTTTCTCTTGCTTTTAGCTTTTTTAAAGAGGTAGCTTTGTAATGATAAGAATTCAATGAAAAGTGTGCAAGTTTCACTAATTAAGCTTGTGTGTAATATAACCTCAAGATTTAGGAGAATTTATTTCAACCCATACCTACATTCGAAAAGTAGAGATCTCGACCTTCAATTTCCATTTCTTTTTTATTTCATAACACCTTTTTGGAGCAAAGTTACATCTGTTTCAATTTACGATTTTCTTTTAAAGGAAAAACCCGTGTTTCCTTTGTTTTTTGCGCAGTAGCTTTTAAGTGACGAGAGTCCAGTAGAAACCAGAAACGAGCTCAGATGTAGATTGCATATATTTATATTAAATGAAGTTAGCTCCAGTATAATTGCAATAACAACAGCAAAAACATAATAGACGAATTTACAATAATATTCAAATACCGAAATTATACTATAGCGGCAAATGTTTTCACCCAGAACCATAACGGTAATCGTTAACAAATTTTTGTTTGCATCTACAAAAAAACTTAATAAGCCATGAAATTATGACATTATTATAATTTTTTGTCAGTCTCTGATTCTCTATAATATATGTATATAGTATGTGTGTGTGCGCATGTGCGTTGTCTGTAACTAATTTTTGGGGGCAATAACCAAAACTTTTAAACGCAACTGTATAACGCGCTGCAATTGTGCACATATACCAAGCATATCCAAATATACAACTGGTTAGATTTTGAAGCCGATCGGATAACAATAAATACTAATTGTAATAAAATAAATAACTTCTTACAATCAAGAAAATGTTTTAATGTTTATTTATAAATGATTATTGTGATGAAAATATATTCAAAAATAAAAAGAAATCGTTCGACACTTTGTACTAGGGTAAAAGAAAAATATGCATATTTTTTAATATTATGCACACCTACATTCAATTTATTAATTAAAACCCTATTTTAAATGATTATTATAAATGAAATAGATTATTTAATCTTGCATTTGTCTTTTTCAATAACTGCAGAAAATTCGGGGGACAATCGTTTCATTTTCGCGTTTCTATGCTTTTTCGAATTGCGCAATTGTCAAAACTGCGACTTTTGTATTCTTTGCTTCCTGACTGGTGAAGCTTGGACACTGGCATATACTGGAGTCTTCCTAGTGCTACTATTTTATTGAACATTTTTCGATATAAAGTTCAAATAAAAGTTTCTGAATTAGAATATTCTTTGGAAAAGTAGTTATTGATTGCAGCTTTTTGTTTAATAAGCTATGAAAGAAGTTTGCGCTACTAAAAATTCAACTTTTTATTTTAAACAGTTGTGACATTTTTAATCAAATTAATATTACGTAATTTCAGCTTTGAGATCTATGGTTTCATTATGACGTCAAACCGTAGGGATGAATTTAATCAGAGTTCAAAACTAACCCTTTGGCTCGAAAATAGTACAATGTAATTATGAAAAGTTCGTATTTTCAAACTTCGTCAGAATTAAAGGCTTAATTCGGAAAATTTTTTTCCGCGAAACTGACTTTTTATATTCTTTTGTTTTTCCAACTCGTCCTTTTAAATCGAATTAAAACGCATACATTGTAATTGACTCGACATGCTCGGCTTTTCGTCGTGTGCCCCCCGCCAAGTGAGTGCGTTTCATTGATTTCGCAGAAAATCCCAATCGAATAAAAGTCTAATTGATCCCCGTACTGGTGCTTCTGCTGCTGCTACAGCCGCTGCGCCGATTCAATCAAACGGCGAACGACGGCTGAACATACATTCGAGATTGGGAAAGTAATCGTTCGACTGGAATCATTCGCGTCGCGTGCAGAAAATTGGAAAGAAAAATCGCAACGAAATCATTTAACCCGATCGATAATAAACAGTGGTTTAACGCGATGATTTCTGTATTATAGGGCGTATTATTATATTAATTTGTTTGGACCAGTTAAAAAAAAAGGTACAATGTAATTTTCATAAAAATAAACTAACGGTAAACCATTATAATTAGATCCAGGATAAGGGGGACAGTGTTTTTCCTCTGAATTTTATAAGTATAAAAATGAATGCAAAACGAGAAGATAAAGCAGGCATCAAAGAGCCTTTAAAATCTTTCAAGACCCGCTATTTAAGCAGCGTTTTAACATTGCGCCTGAACAGAGCCACTCGTGAATATGAAAGTATGTGTAGCTGTATTTTATAGTCCTCAAACACGACATGCTCCGCATTATAAGGAGCTTATTTTATAAATTCAGGCATACAGCGACGAGATTAAAAGTGAGGCACTCCTAAATTTCGTCAAGTCAAGAGTACGTGTGGGGCATTGAATTAAACTGCATGCAAGGCTAAGTACACACGGGGCTCAGCTTCCAAGAGTTTTAATAGCAGAATAAGCATATAATCGGCCATTTACACTCTTCTAGAGAAACCTCATTAAATACCACTTTTTATATTAGCAGTACGTGAAAACTCATGGAAAAGTAGAAGTAATAATTTACCAATAAAGCTTCTTGTACTCTTTAAAGTTAGGTACATAAAGAGAATTGTCTGAAATTACCGTGAAAATCGTAGCAAACGTGAGATATCTTAGATGACTTCAAGTGGAAAATTGCCCCGATGAACGGTCAAAATTTACTCCATCATAATTTGTACCGTAAAGTAGTAATTTTTCACTTGAGATCAGGATGTCCTACGTTCACTATGATTTTCACTGCATTTTTATTAAAAAATTCTCTTTATATATAAAATCATTAACCGAAAAACCCTTAAAAAGACGCTATTAATCAACGTGAAAAACGTGTCTATATGATAACAATCTCAATCAAAGAACCAGCTATTAGTCGAGCCTAATGCGTCTTTAAGAACGCTCATCCTCCGGGCGGACAATAAAATAATACAAAGTCAACTTCTAGTCGAGCATACCGAGCGTATCACCGGCACCTCTGGTATGTTTCATTCGCCGCGAACTTTATTAGGAGGGATAACAAATTTTTGAAAAGTACCGGCTCGAGTTTATTCCTCATCTCGCTCCGCCTTCCGCGATTCTTTTTTTCAACGCGCTCGCGCGATAAAGAATATCCCCGGCTTAAGCGGGATAAAAAATTGCCATCAGCCAGAGAGGATCGAGTGAACCGCTCGACGAGAAGAAGCGAGGCGCCGGGGCTTAATTTTCTACTCGAGCGCTGAATAAAAACGCGCACCCTATTGATCTAAACGCTAAGTATCTCGACAGTGCGGGAGGGAGAGAGAGAGAAAAAGTTGTGGGCGGGGGAGAACAAGAGAGACAAAGAGGAAACGGCCCGCTTAGTCAAAGCAGTATCCGAGAGGCCTGGCGGCAAAAAAATTAAAATAAATAGGTTATCACAGCGTTGCGGTGTCGACCTTCGGCTGGTCCAGAGATTTCGACCGCCGTACACAAAGCTTTTTCCGCGCGAATTAACTCAGCCCCGTGCGATCTACCCTTTTTTTTATACCTTGGTCTTTATCTGGGTCCCGCAGTATTGTCTTTGCGTTTGAACAAAAAGGCAATGAGCATTGCGCGAGTGTCCGAAGAAAAATATAGACGGCTTTCTTTCTGGCTGAATTTCTGGAAAATTAAGGTGCTTAATGAGATAACGGTCTCCGGCGTATTACGGCTGTTTTAATTTTAACGCTAATTTTCTCGCATGAAATTTAAATTTAATTCTAATGAAAGAAGCGGGCACGAGTATCTTTACATATGAAAATGTTTCACGTGTATCTTTTAAAAACGGGGACCTTACTGAATTAGATTATTTTTGATATCTTTTAAAGGCAATATTATATCTTTGAAGTTATCTTTCTTTTATATAATAATTGGAAAAAAACTGCAGACTTATACGTCGTATGTGAAAAATCTAATGGACACAGAAAGTAATGCAATAATAATTGAAGGCAAACAAAATAAAAACTAAAAACTCAATCCTCAAAGCATTTTCGTACTATCTGCAAAGTAAATGGAATTTCTACAACGCCGAACAACGAATGGAAATGCGTGCTAAGTGAATTTTTTCCACAAATATAAGCGACCGCCACCGCCGTAGTAGCTTTCTCTCTTTCTCTCACAAACTAGGAAGAATTAAATTTGGGAGAGCACCGAAGGCTTTCGGCCGTAAAAGTGTATTTCGCGCGACACGAGTTGAGAAGCGACCTAAATTTCAATATCGAATCCGCTTACCCGCTGCAAATTAAAGGGAAATAAAAATGCAATTTTCGCATAAAAGAGCCCAAGCGACGCTCTCTCACTCTCTCGTGGCTTTATCTGCCGCACGTAAGAGGCTCCAGGACGAAAGGAAGAGAACGATCAAGAACGAGCGAGTTATGAACCTCGGGCGGCGGCGTATTGTTCGAGTTATATACGCCATTACTGCAGCCCATTTACCGGTGGGAGAAGATACAAAAGTGGCGAGAAAAAGCCAAGAAAAAATACTTCGTAAACCAATTTTCGATCAATTTTGAGAAAATGTTCGCATTGAGGGAAATCGTAGATTAGGAGATTAAATCTAAATTTGTGATATTGAGAAAAACAAAAAAAAACGGTTTTTATGCTGTAGATTTTTATTATTATATACAGTATAAGATATATCACTTCTTTATCGAATCACGCAAAGAAGTGGGGTATTTTTATAATGTCTTCACAAAAATGTGCAATTTATAAATCCATATATAGAGTTTAGATTGAACCTAATATATTGCATTAAATGAGAAAAGTGCATGCCAATGTATTAGAAATTTCCTAATGTATTAGAAACTTAGAATACAGAAATTCATATTGAAACAATTTATTTAGTTTGAGGAAGTTAAGTGCCAATGAATTGGAAATTTGAAAAAATACCTTATGGTGAGTGTGAAAGTGTCAATTTTGGAGCCATCGATAACGTCACTGGGTAGTAATGCCTCCGGTTGAGTCATTTTTTTCTTTTGATGATTTTTCAACTTCCTCGTTATACATAATATATAATATATGATAATAAAATTTGAATATGTATATTTTTTCTAAAGGCAGCTTAAATATTTAATTTCTAAGCATTGTACACCATGTATTAAGGGGTCAGGCCTACGTTAAACCCAAAAAAAAACTTTTTTCACGACTCCACAAAACTTTTTATGTTTAAAAGCAATCATTCTGAAAAATGTATACTATCAAAACATAATCTACTATCATACTTACATACATACTATCTTAAATTTCATCGTTGTAAAACTTAAAAATCTTGATCCTACACATCACAATAAATCATTATTTTCAATACCATATTTATTAACGGAACTTTGATCCTCACACGATTCGAGGTGACATGATGAACGAAAATTTTTTTTTCGACGGTTATTCGACTCTTTTTAACATGCATTACAAAAACAGCACAGCACTTTTTCGTTAAAAATTTTTTATTATTCTTTTAGAGATCCAATTTATTTTGAAAAAGAAATTTTTAATATTTTTTAAAAAATTGATTGAATGTACCAAAAAGAATAATAAAAAAAATTTTAACGAAAATGTTCTCCGTTCTTTTTGTAATGCATGTAAAAAATAGTCTTTTTTGAGTTTAACCCAGGCCTGACCCCTTAACCCGATATGCGTGATTTAAAAGGTATCCGAAAAAAGTATCCGACGAATACTATTTTCGGATATTCAGTAATCGACGAAAGTATCGTCGGATAACTTTTTCGGTACTTTTTTCGAATTCCTTTTTAAATCTCCCATATCAGTTTAATACATGATGTACATACTAAGAAATTGATATTTCGTTGTTTTCTCCATATTTAAAGAAAACAGAAAAGTATTCGAAAATATTTTGCGGTCGAATACTTGCCGAAATCTGTATAATATTGTGGGAATGAGAGTAGAGAGTGCGTGCGTGAGCGAGAGTGAGCGAGAATGAGAGAGAGGGACAGAGAGAGAGAGATTGAGAGAGAGACAGAGAGAGACAGAGAGAGAGAGAATGGAAAAGGCCCAGAAGGAAGGAAGCGCTTTTCCGAAGAGAGGGGATACATGAAATGATTAATAAAAATATGCTAATGTAAGTGACAATATATATTAAAGATGAGTAGGGGAAACTGGAGAAAAGTGAATACACGAGTAAACTGAATCATGCTTATTATTTCTTTAACAAATTATTATTTATGCCTAATTTTAATTATAGTGAAAGATAATTATGCAAGGATGATAATTAAAGAGTTTCACTACATAATAATCAATATTCTACGAAAGAAAAATAATTGTATTTTTTGACTTTAAAAGAAGGTTGGTTTGTCGAATTCGTTATAACGATTAAAGAGGTTTATAATCAGTTTTATTGCTAGATTTTTTTTCTATTTACTTCAAATGCGTTTTACTTAATATTGCCAAGAATGCAGAGCTCTAAAAGATGTTTTACTATTTTTCAACAAATATCGTTAAAAATCGACGCCTCGGGGTAAAGTGAATCGGGGTAAAGTGGTCCGGAAAAAAAATACGATAACATTAACTTAATACGCGGCCAGATGGAAAATTTAACAAAATATTGATCAAGGTGAGTGTTAGTATAGTATACAAAGCCTTTAATGCAACGCATTTCGTATTTATACCACAATGGGCCAACATAACCTCCATATTTAACTTTTTCGTATTGTACAGTATATGAAAGGTTTTAAGATGGCCTTATAGTTTTATTATTATCTAAATTAATGTTTTTATCTATTCCTGTACAAAAACTAGTAAAATATTTTCAAAATATTTAATTCTATCCTGTAGTTCACTTTACGCCGCACAAAAAGGCCCGGGTAAAGGGAACCGGTATTTTTAAAAAATAGCTAAATAATATTAAACTTAATAAATTACTTTTTTTTAAGTTGATACTATGTTTATTATTGTAAGAAGTTTCTTGTGCAACTTACGAAGTAATGTTTTGATTCTTAAAAATACATTCTATTCGACTTTTACAGTTACTATGTTCACTTTACCCTGGTCTCCCCTACTTTTCGTACTGAAAATAAATGAAAACTAGAATTGTGATGTTCCAATGGTGAATATTGTTTATAAAAGAAAAAATCGTTTAAACCTGTAAAAATTCTTCTTTTGCTCATTAAACGTTTATCTATGTATTAGCTGATTAAAAATTGTGAAATAATTAATATGTGCAGAGTAAAGCTTGTTTATTTATAAATTCTTGAGTATCATCATATAAATAATTAGCTTAAATCTTTACACATTAATTATTTCATAATTTGTATTCGTTCAATGTATCTAAATAAATATTCAATGAGCAGAATAAATAAATGGTTTTTAAATAAATAAATAAATATGATGTATTTACAAAGTATTAAAATATCTATAAAACCCTGCAGAGGTAAACGTATTACCTGTGCGCAGGTTGGGTAGCAATGAAAGAATATAAAATAATATATAACAATATATTTAATAACTAAACTTAAAAACAAAACTTAAAACTATAAATATATTATTCATAGTAGAATTGTATAATTACAATTCCTTAACATATCTCAATATATAATATTCGACAAAAGTAACAAATATATCAGTGATGTTATAATATTAGATTTTAACCAATTTTTTAGCTAAATTATTTGAAAGACTTTTTCAAGGTTTTTAGATTATTCGGTAGACTATTAAAAGTTACAATGGCTTTCATGTATCTATTTTTATTACTAACTTTTTTCTTATTACTCGGTATGACTAGGGGTTTTCTCCTAGAAATACTGCTTGAATTGAGGTGTTTGTTTTTGAGATTAGAGTAATGGTATCTTAAAGCACTAAAAGTAAACAATTGTTCCAGATTCATTGAGTTATCTTGTATTACAAAATTATTTTTATTCATAATTTAAAAAAAAATTCTGTGGGTTATAATAAGCATTTAAACATTAAATTTGAGAGATTTAAGTGACTTTTCATTAATAGATAGATAAATAAATTGGTAGATAGACAAATAACTATAGTCTTTATTTTGTACACAAACAATATCTACTAAATAATAAATAATATCTACCATTGGAACATCATAAATCTAATTATCAATTTTCTTTCAGTTCGCAAACGTAAAGTACTCTACCCTTTGGTTCGAATAAAGCTTCATCAATCTACATGTAAAGCCTGTGAAGAAAAGTATCAATGTGTTCAACGTTTGATTATATACTGACCATAATGACAACAAACTGAATGAATCACTTTGGAAATTAATGTCATCAAAGTTTTTATACTTCCAAAGTTTTATATAAATATAACAATTTCATGGGAAACATTGAAAACTCAAAGAAAATCTCGACGGCTACACAACGCTTTTCCTTTGAGGTAAAATAAAAAGAGCACGCGCGGTGGGGATAAATCGATAATGGACGTCGAACGAACATTTTATTTTTCCATTAACCGATCCGATGCCTGATCACACGTGGAAGAGCAGTAGTAGTAGATACAAGCGCGGAGACGCAAACATCCAGTGTGCGGCGGACACATCCAGCGCGGGGCGCGCATGTGGCGATAAAAGTTTATGGTGCTACGCGTGTTTCTCTCTCCTTCTCTCTCTCTATCTCTCTTTCTATGTCGCTTTAGCTGCGATTTATACCGCGGAATGGCTTTATTTTTTTCGCTTCGCTTGGCGTGCAGTTCGTCTCGTTCTCTATGCCTCTCGCTCTTTCGTATATGCATACGAACCGAGCGACGACGCCGCGAGCGCGAGAAAAAGAATCGTAAAGATTTTGACCGATGCCATTGTTGTACAACAATGCCCGATGCATCGTTATGACACGTGATGGATTATTTTTGTGAATGACGAAATAGAACTATGGCCGCTCTTTGAGCGAACGACGCGATATTTTTTCTTTATTAGACGGACGTCGTTTGTTTTATAGAATTATTAAAAATACCTTTATTGATTTTACTCGCTTTTCATATTTTTATATTTATAGACGTGATAATCGTTTGTTTGTTTTGTTTTATTTATGTTTACTTGTACGAAAATACTTTAATTTATTAAGCTCTTAAAATTTTATAGTATCGCTATATATCTCGTTTATTACGATGTACTTGGCCTACATAGTAAATGGTGATATGCGCGGATTCGTTAATATTTATAAGTTGATAAAAGTGTGTACATATTTTAATCTATCTAATAGCGCTCATGCCAATCACCACAAAATTTCTCTTAATTTAATGTCGCAAAACGAGCTGCAACATTCGTCCCTTTGAACGCGTCATACGTTTGACCGCCTGGTACAGTGACACATTAATGCTCTGCACAGCACTTCGTAACGACTTACGAGCTGATGTGCGTACCTATCCAGAGCAAACCCAAAGTTTGCACCAGCGACTACGTCATAATTCAACATAGGGGAGTCGGGGGTGAGATGGGCATGCCACGTAAAATGGACTATATATACCCTTATAGTTTATTATATTCATACTACTTTCTCTATGATTTGATGAATTTTCAGTTCATAAAAAAGCAAGAATCGAAATGTTTAATTACTGTTGTGCCGACGTTTCGGACGTATATTTAACCGTCGTTAAATTAAAGTTTTGTTAAATTTCAGCAAGCATATGTTTCACGTTATGTGATATTCAATTCGTTCTTACAATTCATTGAAAATGTTAGTACGTGTCGCTACGATTTTTGTACTCTAATTGAAGCCAAAACTATAGCAATATAAGTAAAGTATCAAAACATAGCTTTACTTATCATTTAATAGTAATTACTTTATGTATGCATTGTTTTTGAAACGGAAGTTTTAACTTCAATGGAGACAACAAAAAGTTATCTCTATTAAAAGTGGAAAAGTTATTTGAGACTAAATGCAAATAATGAAACGGGGCTGAACGAGCACATCTATGCGTAGTGTTAAAAGAATATTAATTTTATTTACAAATAGATTATATTACAATTCTATAATGATAATTATAGTATAATAATTGTGATGAGCATAAGTCGACCTTTAACCCGCGAGCACGCGCTTTTAAGACACCGCACTTTTTTCAAACGGCTTTTTCTCAGCGAAAAGTTTCTTTTACAACAATTAACAAATTAAAATAAAAACTATTTACTAAGTCAAGAAAACATTAAATTAATGTTTATTACTGATAAACAAGTTACCCTACACGCTTTTAGTATTTTAGATCTGTTATAAATCCTTGCTAACATTTTTTACCTGAATTTGGCGCCTCAGAGGCGCCCACGCGTGTTTCCGCGAAGGATCGAAATGTGCGCCTACTCGCGGGTTAAATGACAATACTTTTAGGATATTATTAAATTATTATTGATTTCCTCATAAAGGAAGCTTTGTGAAAAAAGTTTTGCTAAAAACATATGTGTGCGTGTGTGCATGTGTTGTATGTATATATGTGGTGTATATGTGTATGCGTGTGAGTGCGTGTGTATGTGTGTGTGTATGTGTGTGAGTGTATGTGTATGTGTGTGTGTATGTGTGTGTATGTGTGTGTCATATTGGAGCAATTAATCTAGTTTAAGGAAGCTAAGTGCCAATGAATTGATAGCGGTTTTTTCAAATTAAAATTTTTTTCTTTGCTATAACTACAAAGAAGAGTACTGTGAGATAGAAAATAACACTAATTATTTAGATTCAACGCCCATTTAATTCCGGCATATGGGGTTAAACTATCAGGAGGAATCTTTATATAGTTTAGGTTCTCACTAAAAAATAATCGTTTGTTTTTATTTTAAACCAATTGTAATTTGTATTTAAACAAAAATGCATTAAACTAATCTCAATATTGTTAATAAATAAAGAAATGTCAAGTATAATATAAAAGTCAACTGTACTTGCTTTGTCCCGATCTCCTCAACAGAAAGTGCTTCGTTCATCAATTAATTTATTCACTCGATGAGTATTAGAGTTATCGACGAAGACAAAAGCTCAACTCTTATCGGACTTCGTTGTACCTATACAAGCATTTTTTGCGCAGTAGGGAAAATTTTGCGAATTGCGGATGTTTTTGCCCCTTGCGTATACCGTTTCTCTCTAGCTGTAATATGACTTTTTATACAGACGCAACCGTATGAGCTTATTGCTTTACCCATTATTTTCTTTATCCAGTGTTTACGACGCAAAAACAGGACAGGGTAGTGAGTTACGTCAAATGTGTTACTTTAATGCGTCTATTATTAAAGAAGATGCGAGGGAGATCTTTCCGTTTTCATGTTTTTACGATAATTTTATGTGCATCTAATTAAAGCGATTATAAGATTAAAATTTATGATGCTGTTACTAAACGTGCCATAGTATTTAGATTCTTTTTTAAGATAAATATGTACATATACGTAGTGCATAAATAATCTCTGACGTACGTAGCATGAAAAGAGAATTAAGTAAATATTAAAATACAATGTATCGTTTCGTGAGCTTTTCTCCAACGTATATTATACTGCTAATATCCCAACAAAAATGTATAAACTTGTATCTATTTATAGTTAAATGAACGCTCACACATATGTGGTTGCACCTAATGGAAATTCTGCTTGTTTAATGAACAGCTACAAGCGACAAAGCAAATATATTCATGATTTCGTGTTGCGTTACTTATGCATCTCCTATTTCAATGATATTCAGAGAGTCTATAATGCACAATAATGCAACGGTAACATCACTTACGAAATTCATGTAAGTAGCGCAACATGAAATTAAATTAACATGATAAATTACAAAGGTAAACATCAACATATTTCAATTATCAAAATAAATTATTGACATTTAACAATTATTATTCATCTGAATATTTTTCCAAATTGCATGCAATGTATGGTCAGAAATATTTAAGAGTGAAAGAATTTGTTTTAATTTAGAGTGATACAGCTAATCTTAAATTTCAAAATTTTATGACCTAACAATAGCTTAAGTCGAATAAAAAAAGCATACATCAAAAAACATTGAATCGAGGCGTAACTTCCAGTAGATTAATCTGCTTTCCTAAAGACAATAAGAAACGTTTCCATTTTATACACTACGTTAATCTCGTTATTTTACGATTGTGCTTATTTTTGGACTTTATATTTTCAAAAACGAACGTTGAAAATGAATAAAACAATACTTTCGTCAAAACAATACTTTCGTCCTACCCATAATCCGACGTAATACGAAGTAATTTGTGGCTGTATTAAACTCCATCGCGTTTACGAAGCCAACCTGTGTAAGCCGTTAACGCTCGCGCCGAGATATTCAACTCTCCCCGATTACGCGCGTCGACGATATCATTTTGAGCTCAAAAAAGTGCAAGCCGCTTATCCGGAATACATATACACACGGCTGCGCTCGACGCAAAATGTGCAGCCAAACACCGGTTTTATAGTATTGCGCTCGCGCCGCGCCGCGCGACGATAATATTCGACTATAGCGGCTCGCGTGCGTCAATGCTGGTAACAGCTTTATCTCGCTGCGTCGCGCCACTTCCCGTTTGTTGTACGTATTTACATTCGCCTCCTTTCTGGCCGAGAATGCGAGTTGGTTAACCGATTTCGAGTCCGCGCTGCGCGTGTTTTATTGGCTCAATTGAATGAGTTCACGCGCGCTGCCCGTGCGACGCGAGAGATTTCGATGATAATTTCTTAAATAATTATGATAACGCACTGGTTGGTGAAATGCTCTTGTGCGTAATATTATTATTTTCATTTTGAATGTATTATTGAAATTAAAGGGATAAAAGGGCGTCTGAATATGAAAATTTGATAAAATATTAATGAATCCATATTTTTCTAAAAACAGTTTAAATGTTCAATTTTATGCTTAATTATATTCGTATATAACAAGGAAGTTGACAAATCATCAAAAGAGAAAAGGTATCCAAACTAATACATTGCTATCCATTGTCATCATCGGTGACTCCCAAAATTTACAGTATCACAGTTACAGGATATTATTCAAATTTTCAGTCTTTTGACATAAAATTTTTTTTTACATTTTTTATATATATTCATGGCAGTGACCTAAAGAACTTAACGCTTTTCGAGTTTGATAGAAAAGAAAATATTTTAAGTTGTAAAATCATTATTTTCATTATTTTTTTTACAAAAGAAATTAAAAATAATGTTTTTCTCTGATCAAACTCAAAAATCTTCCGCTTTCTTAGATCACTGCCATGAATACAGATACAAAGAATATAAAAAATTATTTTAGGTCAAAAGACTGAAAATTTGAAAAAATACGCTACGGTAACTGTGATAGTGTACATTTTTTAGTCACCGAAGACAATGCGTATTTCATAAGTTTAATTAAAAGTGTATACCATAAAATAGTTATTCTGATAAAAGATTTAGATATAATACATTAGAAAAGGGCTCCAAAATTTACAAAAGTTTACAAAATTACCTTTCTTCGTCAAGAGAAAAATGAAATGGCTCAACATTTTTACTGGATTATTATACTCCGTGTTACTAATTATAACAATTTTTTTCAATAAATTTCCATCATTCGTTTTTGATGTATAACAGTTTCAAAAAAGATCAAAAAGGAGCTTTTTTGTTTATAACAAACGAAGGAAAATTACTTTTCTAAAAATTTTAGATTGGAAATGTTACGTAATTTTATGCTCTTTCAAATGCATTTTCACTGAATAGATGATATTATTTCTAACATACCAAAAAAAATTACAATAATATAACCCACACATGTGTAGCTCCTCTACTAAGCTTCTTATGGACTCACCGCACAGAATTTACAAATGGCACTTTTTGATTTAAGAAGTCAATTAAAAGCCTTCATATAGGTATACAAAACGAGTGGTAGTTTTGTTATTAATGTCGTCACTGATCTTACAAGTAATTATTTAGTTCAATTAGGGCGCATTTATAGTGAGGTGTGGAGTTGACTCTCGGTCATATATATAGATATGTTTTTACACAGTAGAAGACAGAACTAGACGCATCTAGATACAACTTGCTGCTTCACCATAAATGAACGCTTAATCGCTTGTATAAATATTAATATATTGCTAATAAGATACAGAAAAATCAAAAAAAAAATTTTTTTAATTAACTTACAAACATTAGGCTTGTAATGTATAATTCTGGAAATTAGAATGAGAGAAAGAGAAAGGGGATGAGAAGTCAGAAGGAAAGTGGGAGAAAAATACGAGAGCATGTCGCTCGAGTTGCCAAAACTTGAGGCACTCGAATTTCGGTCGTCAATAGCCGAACATCAATTCTGAATGGCTCGCTATTCGAGATGGCGCAAAGCGCCGACTCTTTCATAGTCATCTAAGCCAATTAGTGACACTAATACAGTAGGTTAATTAACGTTGGATAACATCTCAACTATTTCATCGAGTCATAAGGACGAACATCAATGAAGAATATGTCGTATGTGTGAGTGAAATAATAAAACCGCCGCCAATTCATTGGCACTTAGCTTCCTCAAACTAAATTAATTGATCCGATAAGAAATTCTTTGTTCTAATAAATTAATGTTGGTCATTCACGCACGATTTTCTCGTTTTTTCGTGCTTCTAAAGCCGGCGTAAAACAGCTGTTATCCGACCAAAGGGCGAAAAATTTTTTCAGAAAATCGATATTTTGTATATAAAAATGTACGTGCGTGCGTGCGTGCATGTGTGCATTTATGCGTGTATGTATGTGTGCATGCTGTGTGCGTGTGTAAAAAGTTTCAAAAGTTTAAAAGTTTTTGAAAATTTAAAAACTTTTAAAAATGTTGTAATTTGAAGTAAATTTGGAAAATTGTTACAAATTTTAAGTTTTTGAAAATTTTGAAAACGGAAATTTTCTAAATAAAGATTGTTTAATCAAAAGTATAAAATAAACTTTTAAAGGTCTTAAAAATAAATCTTTTATGTACATAAAAATTATTATAATACATACCTATTTTAATTTTATTAACTTGTTTAAGGGTAGGATTAACTGTTCTATTGTAATGAAAAGAAAATTGAGTTTTAAAAAAGCGCAGTATTTAATTAAACAGAAAGAATGAATTACTTAATAATCATAACATCAAAATATATTATTGATTGCCCATATTTGACGTTACGATATTACAAGCGGAAGGAAGTGCGGAATGAAAGTGTACTTTTCATGGGATAATTCATCGAGCACGAATGATTGCGCAGAAAATAGAGTGAGAGAGAGAGCGAGAGAGAGAGAAAGAGAGAGAGAGAGAGAGAGAGAGAGAGAGAGAGAGAGCAAATTTACTTTATAATAATATTACGTATTTTGCTAAATCCCTCAACAGATATTGACTTATACATAATAATATAATATACTGCATAACATGACTGATACTCTTTGAGATAAATGAATACCAAATTAGTTGGCAGCGATTTATTTATTCAAGCGACTAATTTGTATCCATAGAGACTAATGCAATTTTCGGAACGTAACTTTTGAACAATGAAGTAAACAATTATAAATTATATATGAAATATGGATAAAATTATAGATGTGTACACTAACCAATACTGTAATAAAAAAAATAATAATCTATATAAACCTTTTCTTAGTCGGCGCAGAATTTGACTGAATTACGGTGGTCTGACTTTAGAGGCATTGTAAGTATATGTGTTTAGACCCAATCCAGTACAAGTTCTAAATCATATCCATAAGAACGATACTATAAGTCAGTTTGAAATTCGGTGCCGACTTCGAAGAGGTTTATATCGATTATTATTTTATTCTCTTAGAGAATTTTTCGAAGTCTGTTCGTATATTTTTTTAATTTATTTTATTTTATACCTGTATTTATAACGGCCAATTTTATTTTATGTATGATAATCCAAAAGTTTATCCAAATCGGTTCAGTATTTTGCGGAATAATCGGCGGACGAACATAATAATACGCCAGTACTGACCTAGTATTGGCTCGATACTGGCCCAGTAATGTAATGGGACCACCATGGCATCATCTTCTTTCATTCAAAAAAAAGTTTATTCAAATCGGTTCAGTAGTTTCAGAATAATGGGTAGACAAACGAACAAAAAGCCGGTACTGACGTAACACTGGCTCGATACTAGCCCAGTAATATAATGGGACCACCATGGGATCATCCTCTTAAATAAAAAAAAAAAGTTTATTCGAATCGGTGAAGTAGTCTCGGAATAATCGGCGGACAAACAAAGAAATATATATATATATATATATATATATATATATATATATATATATATATATATATATATATATATATATATATATATATATATATATATATATATATATATATATATATATAGAACAAAAAACGAACAATTCTTTTCGGCAAAAATGTTCCTTTTAGCATGTAAAATGGTCGTGAATTTTTTTTGATTTTTTGAAAGTCTTATGTTTAAAGTTGTTTGAAGCTAAATATGTCTTAATTGCTAAAATTGACATTTTAATAATTTTTTTAACAATATTTTATATTATTTTGATTTTTTATATAAATATTGCACTTCTGCCAATTTGGGACTGTGCTGGCAGTCACTTTTGTACTGAAAAAAGCTATCTTCATGATATTTGGTGTAATGGTTCGAGTGGTCAATTCCACTTGTTACAGGATTTTTAGTTTTAAAATGAGTCTAATTAATCGAAAGGGGCAATAAAAGGTTTTGGACCGATTTTTTATGAAAAATTCAGAAAATTATCTACAAAATTCTTTGTTGCTATTTTTTAAAGAGATATAATTTTATTGAATAAAAAGAGGTTAATATTTGTTAAAAAATGTAAAAAATGGCTACATGCTCATATTTAGCCTTTATCAACTATAAACCTAAGGGTTTAAAAAAATATGAAAATATTCACATACATTCAATATACCAAAATTTTTTATCTTGATTTCCCATAGAATAAGGGTGATTCTCGAGCTGTCGTTTAGACACTTTTTTAAATTCGTCCAATAAAATGAGTTGAAAGTAGTTAATGGCTAAGTTAATTAGCTAGTTGTTTGATTGCGACGAAACGCTTTTTCTCCCATTTCCGGAGTATTTAATCATTTAATGGAATCTACAAATACACCGCCTAACGTCATCATCATATCACTATTTCATATATATATATATATACGCACATAAAATGTTTGTATTCATAAATACTTAATCAAATCAAAGGAGACTATTTTAAATTAAAGAATTTTGAATTTTTTCGAGACCAAGACGAGACTTTCAAATGTCTCGTCTTGTCTTGTTTTGGTGACAGCCCCAACTACCATTCTAATATCAATGTTCCTTAATTATAATTTCGTACCTTAGCTTTCTCACTTGGATTTTTCAATTTATATTGAAAAAATAAAGTGAAAATTTAGTTTAAAATATGTTTACGTTAGGCGGTGAATTTGTAGACTCCATTAAATGATTAAATACTCCGGAAATGGGATAAAAAGCGTTTCGTCGCAATCAAACAACTAGCTAATTAACTTAGCCATTAACTAGTTTCAACTTATTTTATTGGACGAATTTAAAAAAGTGTCTTAACGACAGTTAGTAATGATTCGTGAAATAAGCTTTTAATATAGAAAACTTTGTATATCATCTCATGTTACGCTTCAATTCAAAGCTGAAATTCCACGATTTCTACCGACCATTTAAACATTCCCAACCCTTTCTTCTATCTATCAATCTCGCTTCGCATCTATCCGGGAAAGCGTTGCCCTCGTCCTCCTGCACCCGACCCAACGAAAAAGTAATTTCGTAAGACGATCTTGCGAGCGGCGCCCGAGAAGAATGAAACCCGGCCGCTGCGCTGTATATCAGGAGAAAAAAATGTTTTCGCAAGATTGCACTCCCTCACCAGCCAAGCGAGAAAGAGAAACTGACCGTGCGAAATATATATATATACATATATATATATATATACACGGCGAGCGTGCGCGCACCCACAATTTCAGGAAATTGGATGTCCCGCTTTTCACTGGCGATAGCTCTAAAGTGCGAAGAAGTGTACAAGTGCTCTCTCGCCATTTTATCCGACGCATACATCCTTCTCTCTCTCCCTCCCTGTTCGCCATGGCTGCAGTGGATTTTCAATTGGAATCCCAGCGTAATTGATGGCGAGAAAGGGTGCGCGCGTCCGTCTTCGGCCAGCCGTGTAAAGTGGACGCGCCATGTATATAGGGTTTTGAAATTTGGGCGCGCGCGAGCCGGCCCTCGGTGAATTCGAGCGAATTCGGAAGCTGTGTGCCGACGCGCTTCGAGAGCTTCTCTCCTCTGGCTTTTGACGGGCGTCGGCCGGCCCTCCGAGAAAAGTGAGTTAAATCGAGAGGCGCCGCCGCGACTCGAACACCCCGCGCGCGCGCGTACGTATATATACACGCCTGTTGCTCGAACAGAGGAGACGCGATGTCCGAGCTCGAGCTCTTTTGTAGTTTTGTCGAGCGCGAGCTCCTTTTTTCCCCCGTCGGCTCCTGTGCACTCGCGTTTCGCCGCGCAAACGAGCTGGAAAAATCCTCGTCGCGTGTGCTACACTGTCCCCCGTTGTCTGCTTTTTCTTTTTCGCTCTCGCTTTTCTTTTTGTTCTTTTTTTTTTTAAGGGAGCAGCAAAATTCGAGCGCTGGGTGGCTTTTGTGTAATGGAGGCCGTCCCGACCGGTACCCTACGAGAGTTATCATGCAAATAGCGACACGCGTGGCGAACTTGGCTTTTCAGGATATTCTACGTGGAATGTAAATCCCATTTGCGCGTGGATAATCAAACAATGCGCGAGTGACTTCCAAGTGAATTGCGCGCGAGCGCGACGGTGGTTACGCACTCGGGGTTTTTTTGTTTACTTGAAACAATGCGAGTCATTGGGTGGAGAGAGTTGAGCGAACTTTTTTCTGGCTGTTTTTCTCGGGTGTCTCTTTGTGCGGAATAAAATCGGAATAGAGGCGTCTGCTGGCTTTAGTTTTTTCAGAATTAATTCCAAATTAGTTTTGTTACCCTTTAGTATAATGAAAGCTATTTTATTCTTTAAATTATATTTCTAACTTTGAATTCTTTCTGTTCTAGGTGAGTTGTGAAAGTCGATGCGTTACTAACCCTGCTTTGCAATACGTAAGTTTTAGTGCACTATTTGATGCATGTTGATTTAGTTGATACATACAAAATTTTATGGTAAATTCTGTCGTTTACTCCAGGTTCTCCAATATGCACAATACGCGCAACATGTGCAATATATTGAAAAGCATAAAATTTTTACAGGAAATCAAACCCATCAATCATAGCTCAACTATCGATTGTTGAATATTTATTTAGGATATAGAAAATGTTACTTTATAGAATATCAATATTTATACTTTTTGTAAATGTCGCACTGCATATCATAAAATTCCTTTATACGCACAACGTATAACAATATCAGTTTCGCTACGTTATTAGTCATAAATTCTTAGAGCAGAAAGGAATTTTATAGCTATTATTATTGTAATACTTATTAGGTGTATTATTTAACAAGTACTCTGATGTATTGATATAACTCAAACTCCTTTTATGTATTAAGTGCCGCAGTACAGCTACGATTCATTAACGGGCTTGTATTCGTGCGACGGCTGGGCACAGACTGTCGCTGCTCCGAAAACTAAGCTCCCACGAAGCGGGGGAAGCTCGCTCTCATTTACACCGCACATCTGGTTGCCATAATTATTTTATAAAAATTAAATATACTGCAAGAAAATAGCTTTTCCAAGAAATCTCGATTCTTCTAAATTGCATTTAATAACAGAATGCGAAAATATTCTCTCGCAAATTTTAATAACACAGAATCGACTAAAAAATAGACCGCCTCGAGACCTCGATTAAAATGTATTTTTCGCGTGACTCCATCAATAACGACATTCTAACCCTCTCCCCTGGCGTTCTCAGCACTACCGAGTCTAAAACGAGCGAGAGAGAGCCCAGCAACAGCAAGAAAAAAAATCACGGACGTAAGCGAGATTCAGCCGTTACCTCCTCCACTAGCCGCAGCATCTCTCCGCAAGAGCCTCCAAAAAAAGGCGAAAACTGCTCTCGCGAAACTTACTTTCAGCTCAGAATGGATGGATAGATCGGCTATCTCTCGAGGGACACCATCCAGCATCCCCACATACCTGCACTATCCTGGAAAAGCAAAAGCGAAAGAAGCGCACTCGCGTCAGCACTCGCCGGCAAACCACACACACACACACAACCTGCGGCATCGACACGGGCCGCCTGCAAAATTGATCGATGCGCGCCTAGCTCGTCGGAGAGCGAGTGCCTGTAGGCGAAAGTTCAAGATCGAGTTCGCCGCGGACAAGGCCGCTGCATACCGCGCTCCTTCTCCCTGCTATTACCGACGATTATGGTAATTCTCTCCGCGCAGCCGTCCGGCTGAAAGTATACAGTCGCCGCCGTCGTGTGTAAGGAGAATATTATACTAATTTCCCCTCGAGCTGTGAGTTGCGGGCGAATCGATGGCCAAACGATTTTAACCTATACCCCGCGGATCGCGCTTTGCATAACGAGGCTTGATGTGTGTAATAAGTTTCTGCTGGTGACGCGAGAGGCTTCGATTTCTGCGGGACGTCGTTATTCGCGGAGAGGAGAGCAGGCGTCGGGATTGCAGCTTTTGGAGTATGGACGGAGGCTCGTGGCTGTTTTGGAAATATCGCCATTCGATCGGGGTGAGATGTGGGTGTTTAACGGCCGGGTATCGAGGGGATAGATCTGCGGGGTGTATATAGGGCTGTGTTTCACGGTCGTCTGGGTGCATAAAAAGGATCCGGGAGGCTTTAATGCGAGAGCGCGGAAATTTGAATGAGAAAGCGCGTATTAACATGAGAATCGGGGACGAAGTCTTTGCGATTCTTTGTTGGAGCGCAGATCGTTGCGTAGTTAATTGTTGGCAAGGATTTTTGTATCTATTAATATTGGACTTTGTATGGCTGGATTTATATGATAATAGATGAGTGGATTTTAATTAGGTAACTCCTTGATTGGTTTTTTGCAAAAGTTTGCTCATTTTCATGGCATTAAAGGGGGTTTAATGCATTTGTTTAGTAATTTGACGATCACGTTTTCCATTATTTTCTGAGCTCATATGCATGACCTAGAAAACAGCTGTTTTCCATCTTTATTTTCTGCACCTTATATCGGATTAGCCTACTTTGGGAATATGTTGAATATAAGAAAATTCATTATATCTACAGTCTGTTATGAAGGTAATAATGCACCACGTTTTATAATATAAAACGTTCATTAAAAAAGAAGGAAAAAACGTACTCTTTTTTTATCGTTCGTTATTTATTAAATAGTATATTACTCACCAAGGGAGTAAAGTCCCTCACTCGTTTCACTCGGGCAGCAATTCATAAAATTATTTTTTTATATTTATCATTCATCGCAAGTATGTTATGAAAAGTAGTAAATAACATTGCCAATTTCGAACGTGCTTCGAGTTCCATATAATTACGCGACCGACCCACCTGACACATTGACCACTGCAATTCCGCTTATGCGCGCAGCAGCCTTATATTCACGCAACATTGAAGACCGGCATTACCTCGGGTTCCCTCCTTTTCCGAATATTCACGGTGTCGAGCATCATTTACCAGCCCGTTGGCTCTGGCAAACCAATAACCGCGCACCTGCACACACAGTGTGTTTGTGCACACAGGTCGGAGCGTTGCAGCATTCATTTTGGAATTTCAAAAGCATTTTGCTCCAGGCGCTGAAGCGTCGTAGACCAGGCCACGGATCGCATACGCCGTGGGAGCTTCTTGTTGAAAATGAAAAATTGCATTTGCCGAGCATAGTTGTGCGAATGAATTCGATGCGAATATTTCTTGGGTACTTTATATTAATGAACGTGAAATACATGCTTTTGTTGTATTCTTTATTTTAAAAAATAAATAAATATCTATATTACTTTATAGCGATATGGAGTTTGCCGTTCTATAAAATTTACAGAACATTTTATAACTCTACCCATGCAAGATATTACCGGCATTGACAAGCTGGACGAATACTGGCTGAGTATTGTAAAAATATAAATTATTTTTTCGTGCTAAATAAATAAGAAGGTTATATTGTTTTGAATCTGCATTGGCTCGAAAACGTCCTAAGTTTAACAAAAATTTGTATCGATATTAAAGAGAATTAATCATCACGAAGCTGTCACGGGTTAACTCACGTGATTTTTATTCTAGATTTTTGGAGGAATTCAAATTTGTAATACTGTTACAAAGTTTAAATATAACTTGCAACCATATGATAACAATCTCGGTCTATTATTATACAAATTACTAATTGAAAATTCTCGAGTTTGCCAACAAATTGTACTGGTCAGATATTTATATATTATTCTTCCAATGCCATCTCAGTGCTGTTCATCCGACGTTTACTAATACTGGTAGTCTCAACTACTATAAACTGAAATCAATTATTTTCAACAGAGAGAATATTCTTCTATGGGTAGTAAAATAATAAAATTTGTGTTTTGCAATAATAAATTATAATCGGTTATAATTCATTATTGTGCACATTAATTTAAAATCTCACTGTATATCATTTTTTATAAATATAAAACGGCATCCTCTTAAAATTCTGTATAGTGTTAATTCGCTACTTGCTCTAATATGGTTCATCTTAATCGGCTTAATTTCTTCACCGGTGCACGTTACGTACGACCTTTCCACTTAAATGAAATCCGGTCCACGACGCACTAATCCGCGTAAAGTTTACCACGCCAATTTCGTAGAGAAAAAAACGATCCAAAACTGTCCTAAAGCCCAACCAACAAATCCCCAGAGAACCACATTTAAAAGCCTCGTCGCTATAGTACGATTACCATAAAAAATTCAAGCAAATACGACCCTCGAAATCCGCCCCTTAATCCCAAAAATACCGAAGACAACTCAGCACTACTACAAAAGAATAAAGCCGACAGTCCACAGTAGGAGACTACAAGACATCTTACTTCCTTTCAAAAAAAGAAACAATACTTAAAAAGTGATGTTTAAAAAGCTCTCAGTTCAGAAACTAAAAAACTCTAAATGTTTCTTATAACAATAAGATTTTTTCCTGAATTTAAATAAAATCATTCTGAAAACAAGTAATTTCATTAATAATCAAAACGTAACGTTTTACGTATTCAATTCATAAATTCAATTGATTTATAACAGAAATGAATATAATAATATATCTGAATTAAGTAGTATATACAAAACAGTTATTAATTACTTATCGGGTTTATTAATACAAGTAAACATTTATAACCCGAAACTTAAAAGTTCTAATGATTTATTTCCTATTTGAACATAAAGGAAAATTCGTTTAAATTAAAAGTAAATTTATATCTTGCAATATAGTTTACTTGTTTTACTTTCTCATAGCGAAACTTTATCATGGTAAAAAAAGTTATGTTACAATGATTATAAAAACATGTTTTGAGACACTAGGAATCAAAATACACTAAATGTAGAAAATATCTGTGTGTGTGTGTGCGTGTGCGTGTACCTGTGCGTTTGTGTTTTTCGTGTGTGTTTTTCGAAACTATGCAAGATGTTTGTGACGTAACTACTCATTTTACATACACGGATTGCACCAGTTATAAACACCTTTGCTCTATCTATTCAGATATATCTGACAAACACCTTTTAAATCAAACCTGCAATAGTATTTACACAACACCTGCGAACAATCTAGACAGCATTCTTCTTACGATTCTGTACCTCCACAATCAGTTTCTGCTAACCCTAACAACATTTCTAAAGTTTTAACAGAAGCCAAATCTATAAAATATAGCTTGACTTCCCCAGAATCTTGCTCTTCAGTATTGATTCTCGCATCTTCCTCAAACCGAACCCGAAACACTGTTCGCATCGACCTCACTTCTCCGTTCAGACTTGCTTTGCAGAGAGGATTAGAGCGGAGTAAAATAATCTCAAAATCTCAATCCACAATTAAATACCGTAGTATTGTAAATTCTCATAAAATCTGTTCATACAATTATATTCTTAGAAAAATAAATAATCATCAAATTTTTAAACCATCTATCCATGAGCGAACGAAATTTCAAAGATTTTTAAAAATATTTATCATGAAATATTATCTAACGAATGAATTAAAATTTAATACATGTAAAAATTTCAGTCAATATCGCCAAAACTTTAAAAGTATTCCACCCTCTGTTTCTGATTCATATTCTCAACAAAATAAATCTTAGTATGTAAAAGAAACTGCAACAGCTTTTGAAGTAAAATATGGAGCACATAATCTCAAAATTATAGAACTAGAGTCATTAGAAAATTTGGTCAACGAATTTCAATTTTCCATAGATTACAGAAACCCCGGAGAAAATAGAACTACTACACACAGTCGAGCCTAATCTATGCATCTACCATATTCAGCCCCGTACTACAATTTATAATGACACCTTTGAACATGAACAGTCGACTACACTCGATTCTAGCTTGCAATATCCCGCTAAATCGAATCAATCCGAGCTCAATTTTTTCGAGCTTTATTTTTCCGAATCACCCTAATCTTCTACATTATCAGAAAAATACCTTAAGTTTCAAAAATATATCCAAGAGGATTTCTACCCCAACCTTCTCTGCAGCCCTTGAATTTCATCCAAATTTCAACGAGACAAAAATCTTCAATCTTCATGCCCAACAGGAAAAATACTTTCCAAATATAATGGATTAATTATTCTAAATAAAACTTCTTTTATCATCAACAAATAATGTAATGCAACTCCCAAGGAAAGGAAGTACTTAAAAAAAGAGGATATACACTTTACCTTACGAAGAAACATTCAGAGTTTAATAATTCCAAATTATATCCTGACAGCGAAAATATTTTTAAATTTATCAAAGTCTTATCTGAAATTATCACGTTTGCTTCATTGCAGTGTAAAGCTCAGGATTTGCGAATAGCTGACTCTATACATTCTTTAACTAGAACTTAAATTTCGAAAATTCAATAAAGATACTAAACATAAACAGTTTTATAAGGACATACAAATTTTCAATTTACCAATCAGTGAACTATACTCTGATTACGTGGATAAAAATCTCACTACTTTAATCAATTTAGACATTACAACTTTATCAAATATAAACGCATTAATTGGAACCCATCGATCTCCATTTTTCATTTTTAATGAATAATATCGTTTTCTGCCTTATCAAAACATTTTTCGGCACCCATTGCAGTGTGAGAATTTGACAAAAAGTGACCCAGAAAATATTGGCTCGTGTAGATCGATAGCTTCATTACATATGAATTATCATTGACGAGCGATAGAGTCTGTATACATATATAATAATATATTAAAGTTGCACTGAAATTTGGTGGTTAGTTGAATTCCTGTCACGTGACTTTTTCATAATGACGTAGATATCTCGCTGTAGAACGCCTCTGTTAGTCAGTCTGAACCTTTGAAATACGTATAATAATTATAATACCTGCCGATGGAGACGCTGAACTGCGATAGATCTACGTCATCAATAAAAAGTCACGTGATAGGAATTCAAAGTACTACTAAATTTCAGCGCAACTTTAATGTATTATTATTATATAAGTTATTGCATAAGATAAAAACCCGTCTTAGAAATTTTGTTATTTTTTCATGAACTTTCGAAAACAATTACAATAGGTAACAATTTAATTGCGATCCATGCATGCTCTATATTACCTCGTACGTCTTTAGTACTTTACTACTATTAATAAAACTCCTTACTAACAGCATTTACCTGAATTAGGCGCCTCAGAGGCATCCACGCGCGTGACGCTGTAGGGCCAAAACAAGCGATTGATGATAAGAAATGGAGAAAAAATGAAAAATTAATGAAAAAACGAAAAATCGACCGCTCACCTCAAAGTCTAGACAAGAAATCCCTCACTTTCGAGTTTGATTGTTGCGGAGATTCTAAGTAAATAACTTCTAGCTAGTCTTAATAAAAAAAAATTATATACACGCTTAAGTAACTGTATAGATTGCTACAAGAATCTGGTTATAAGCATGTGCACTATTTAGAAACGTCGTGCAAGTAAATTTGATTGAATAAATAAAATCTATCAGCTGTTTTGACATTTTATTTTTAATTAAAAATCAAATAAAATATTACGTATCACTGCTCTGCATCCCTACCCCCCCCCCCCCCACCCTGAGTAACACTCTTGTCACTGCTCTCCGACTACCCCCCACCCCCAGAATCTGTTACATAATATATGGACAACCCCTTACAACTAGAAAATACTATTTAACAAGGAAATTCTTATTTTAAGAAGATAGTTTCTTAATAATCAGTAAAGTGTCACATATAACAATAAATGCGTGAGATTTTGTTGTTCCCTTTAAAAAACACTGATGCTTTAGATCCAATGATTTTAAGCAATATTTTCCGTATACTGAACCTTTCACTGGAAAAGGCACGAGACACTCGACCACTGACGTAAATACCCGTGCGATCATGGTAGACCCATTGGACGTCCTGGTGCTTAGCTGCCAGCTAATCCCACGTCCAGTAGCCACGAGCTTATCGAGTGGACGGAGGCGCTCCGCACTCCCAAAACATTACATACAAAAGCACGCCCGGCTGTATTATGCAGCCTGCCTGCAGGCTCTCTTCTAATTCCCGGGGCTTTCCACTGTCGTCGTCGTCATCGCGCGCGCGCGTCTCTCATCTTCGTCTAATGGAGAATGTATGACCGCTGCAACCATGATGCATTTGCCGGCGTGACTCAGCTGCTGCAGTCGAGCTCGTCGTGCAGAGGCGAAGTTGCATTCAACCACGTGATCGTTGGAAACATAAAGTTGAAATATGGGAGCGAGGGTTAAGCTTACGTGGTTTGTGTGGGGTGTACAAATTTGGATTGGTAAATAATGTAGATAAGTTTGTTCATCATTTTGGGTCTAGTGTGGGATGTTCGTTCGGTCTCTTTGAAAGTTGGGCGTAATTTTTATAGTCAATATAAAAATATTAAAACATGTGGCTCTATCGTTTGAATGAAGTGTGAACTAGTGAAAAGCTAGTACCTTAGATATACAAAATCTAATTGCCTCTCGTAAAATTCAAAATGGTGATTGCCTCCGGGTTGGGTTTTTCTTTAATAAGTGCACATACAAATTTTCTACTTTATTCTTTTTTATACTTTACTTTTTTGAAATTCTAATAATGGATTTGTATAAGAAAACTATACTAACAAATTACAATGTTGATTATAATAATTTAATTTGTTTAAAAGCAGTACGATCAATAGTCATTTTTAGATTTTTATCAAAAGACGGTGCACATTTTCAGACCATTTTTTACCAATTACAAAACATAATTTACTTCTGACTGGATCGATGTCTGGATTTCAAAGAGTTAATATTTTAGAGGGTAAGTGGGAATATTGAACTCGTTTAGTTGGGATGGGTTGGAAATTTCAGAGGAGTGGTTAGGTAGTTTCTGTGCTTGCTTATTGAATTATTGAATGCGGTGAGGTGGATGCTTATTACCGGTTGTGTATTGGCAAGATTGTATGGAACGAGAAATAATTCAATCTGAGATTCAATTTGAATTTCTGCGGAATCGTGCTCTTTTCTTACGTAGAATTATCGTTTCTTTTGCAAAATAATCGCTTTTTTTAGAAGAAACATGGATTATGTGACTATTATATAGCCTTTCATCTTTATAAAATTCTGAGAAGGATTTATGCACATCGCAAGCATTGTACTTTCGCGATATCTTTATACAATGCAGCAGATTGCATGTCGTTTGCAATAATAAGTTTTAAACTTATGCCGTTGACGTGTCTCTCGTGAGTATACAAAAATAAAAAAGTTCGCCTTTCACGACTCCTAGAAAGGACACACAGAGAAACAAGTCTAGCGTAGAGACAGCTATGATTGATTACCAAACAATTTCAGCCCCCAAGGAATAGCAGTGGCAGCAACAGCAGCTTAAAAAGTAGAAAAAGAATATCGCGAGCAAGCTGCGCAAGAAAATGTCCGAAAAATATTAAAGACGTTGTTGAAAATTCTTAGCTTTCCCGCACTTTACCGATAATTCTCGTTCGACCTAAATTTTGCGCCAACACACAAAGAACTCGTGCCTCCGGACTCTCGGAGCTGAGCCTTTCGCTGGCTGGGAGCTGTCATTTTCTGAGCGCGAAGTCGACGAGAGAAGAGAGAGGAGAGAGAGAGAAAAAACGATGGAAAGGAGAAGAATGGAAGGCTGTTTTCGAACTCGGTCCCAATCTCTTTAAAACGACTATAGTCGTGGGCTTCATTACTACGCTCAATAGCCAAAGCGCTTTCTTTATGATTCCGAATAAATACTCGCCGACTGAATTGAAGCGACCGTAATATTTTTCCTTTAATATCATGCACGTGAAAAAACGAGACTGTAAACGAAATATTTACTTTTATTGTACACAATTTCTTCATTCTAACCCACATCCAATTAGGAATTAGTTTAATTATAAAAAAAATAATTTGAATTATTAGTATATGCATGCTCATTAAAATCGATAAATACCTTTTTATGAGAAGATAACCACACGGAAAATAAAATACATTCTATTTAATTAAAATACAAGTACGTATTACATAGAAGAAAAGATTTATACATAATACCGTGATGCGACGAGGCTTGTCGCAACATCTCGAGAGGGATGCATTTCTCACGATGTTTACACTCATCCTATTGACGTGCTGCTCAGCGAGCGTGACTATGATACGCTTGAATAAATGTGTGTGTATGTGTGTACCTACCGAAGTTTGAGTGGACAGTAATTAATAGTGTTTGCTATTCTGAAACAGATATACTTGTATCAATATCAGCGAGAAGTTTTGCGACGCAGTGATAGTCTACAGTGTAAACTTTATGAAAAAGTCTTTTGCTATTTTTTGATTCCTGACGTTAGTTGGAGCTTAGCCAAAACAAAGGTTTGTTTGTGAACTGATATTGTTTACGCTGAATATTCATAAAGGATGTATGACTTTTTTGTGTAGGTAGTGCATCGAAAACAAAATTGGAATTCTACATAATTTACATTATAAATTTTGTATAAAGTGGAATATCAGTTTCCAAATATACATTTAGTAACATGTCTGACTGAATCCGGATGTTACTACTAAGCATAATTCTATAAAGTCATATTATGCTATGAATCTACTTCTGACAACGCCTTTTTTCTGATGAATAAATACATTGATTTGAATAATTCGAAATCCTCGATTTTCATGCTTATCGATTCCGCAGTTGTGACGAAAATGAACAACAACGATTGCATCGCAAACATCGTATTACCTATGTTTACATTAAGATGTTTCTACTTTAAGTGGCAGTTATTTTCATAATGAACTCCCTTCTTTTTCTTCTTCTATTATACGCAATTTGTATACTTTTACACAAACCAGCAACCTGAAGTGTATCTGCATCCTCGTTACCATGCTGCAGATCTCATTCGAATTCTTTCCTTTACTCTTTTGCTTATCGTTTCACGCCGCGTCGTCATATTTCTTGCGATCCGTGGCCGTTTCCGATACTCCGTATTAGTTTCGCTTTATTGGAATTCTTTATTACCGTGATTCGAGCTCGACACTTCCAGTCAGCCGATCGGGCTTCACTTCTGGCCAGGCATGTATAGCCCTATCTTAACAATTATCGGGGCTTCTTCTCTCCTCTCTCTCTCTCTCTCTCTCTCTCTCTCTCTCTCTCTCTCTTGCTCTCTCTGCCCCTCTCTCTTTCTCTAGCTCTCTCTCTTTTTCAATCTCTATTTTCTGCGCAAGTATTCGTGCTCGATGAGATTATCCCGTGGAAAGTACACTTTCATTCCGCATTTCCTTACGTTTGTAATATCGTAACGGCAATAATTAGCAATCAATAATATATTTTGATGTTACGGTTATTAAGAAATTAATTATATCAGTTTATTTAAATACTGCGCTTTTTTAGAACTCAAATTTCTTTTCGTAACAATAGAACAGCTAATCCTACTTAAAAAAGTTAATAAAATGAAAATAGGTACCTATTATAATAATTTTTATGAACATAAAAAATGCATTTTTAAGACGTTATAAGTTTATTTTTATGCTTTTGAAGAGTAAAATCTTGTATTTATTTTTTGTAATTTAGTGAAGATTAAATAATCTTTATTTAGAAAATTTCAGATTATTAAAATCTTTAAAGCGCTTATTTTATGAGTATTAGAGTTTGAGATATACCCGGGGTTTCACTTTGAAGAATCTTATTCTTTATTCAGAATACTGTGACTTCTAAAATATTAAATTATAAAGTATACATTTTCAAAAATAAATTATAACTTTCTTATTATATGGGGAAAATTTAAAAAAAAAACTTTGTTAGAGACTGAATAAGTATGTTTATTTCGTCCGCACCTTGAAGTGTTGTAATAAACATTCCTCATTTCATCTTATTCTCTTTTTATTATAATTTATTTGACAATTTTCGCATATGAGGAGTGTAATATATTCCTACAAACGGTACACTTTATAAGTATCACTTTACGTACCTTACTTATATTTTATAGTCCGTATTGGGTAGAATCACCTGAATTGAAAGCATTATTTAATATTAAATTGCGTTCCTTTAATAAATCTAACATATGTAAAACCACAACCTGGCGGAATTACGTTCAAAGCGGATAAACCTATTAACGTTGAATGAAATGAAATCCATTACATTTGTGTTCTGCTAATACCGGCAAAGTAGTTACAGCCAATCCCAAATACTTCGGATCCCACGTGCGCATACTTATGCATAGGCTACTCGTGTAACAACGAAACGAAATTAACGCGCATCATCTCCCAGAAACTTTGGCCACTCGAAGTAAAACTACAGCCTCTCATATAACACAAAAGTATTACCCATAACCAGGCTAATCCCGGCTAAATAAGAATCCCCGAGATATATCCTGGGGCCACCTCTGCCTCGTAATTTCCGGCATCGGCCCTTTCGATTTTCCTCCTACATCCGAGAGAGCTGAGAGAGACAGAAAGAGACAGAGACAGAGAATTTTCGATGTGCCTATATACCATCGGCACCCTTTTGTTTTCTCTCGACGTCGTAGGCTCGAAGCTTTTAGCGTGGGCGTAAAACTTGCTATTTTATGGCGGCGTGTCGGCCGCCGTCGCGAAATGCAATTACCGATGCGCGTCGCGATATTGTCCCTCTCCCTCTCACTCCTCTCCCTTCCAGCTTCCCTTCGACGCGCGGAGGCAAGTTTATTGACGTGACAACACGTCGCGAGGCCCGCCGTATAGCTCGCAAGAGTAGACTGTGTCGTGTTCCCGGCCGCTGAATACCAACGGCGCAAGCCACTACGTGACGCGAGCAAGAACGAGCGCGCAGGGCAGACCTTATTAATTTTCGATATACTCCGTTCAAGGATATCGCGCGGTTGGCTTCGAATTTTCGAGACAAAGGTCGGGGGAGGGGGGGCACTTGTTATTATTATACAGTGCCGGACCTGAGCGCTATCGCGATGCCCGCTCCAAATTGAATTTTCCGAAAACGAGGAGTATCGCGCGGCATTGGGTGTGTATGTACGTATGTATATAGCCGGGCCTGTGGCTTGATTCAATTTAGATTCCGTTGTTCGGATTAACAGTTTTAAGAGGGGTGGACACTGCTAAAATTGAAACTTAAGGTTCAGTTTCGCGATGTTCTGATAAATTGTGCGATAACTGCGACTAGATTAATTTGAAATGTAAATGTATAGTAATAGCTCGGAAGATTAAGGGACAAGCTGATGCTGAACCCTAAATAATTGAGAATTACTAAAGACTGTGCAACTATTACATTGTAATTTCTATACCGAGAAATATATTGCACTTATTGCAAGGTGTCACAAATTGTAATAATTTGATTATGAAGTCAAGTATAGCCAGCTAACACCTAGCGACTGTTCGAAAAATATGACAAAGTACATATTGTACATACTCAGCTGAAATTTCCTTTACGTTAGTTTTAAAAATGAAATTTTCAAGCATTGCCCTTGAAACCATTAAACAAATCTTTAAAATGTGTTTCTTTCTTGATTAAGTAGACAACTTTTTTAAAAATTTTAAAAAGTTAGATGAGTATATTTTGTTTTCCAACTTTTAAAATTATTGAAATTATTAAGTATTAAAATTACAATATATCAGTTGTACAGTATTTAGTCCTTTAGTTTCTTATAGTTTAATGCCAACTTGCCTCCTTAATATTGATACAAATATTTTAATTAGATACTAAAAGTTAACTGATCGAGATTGAATGGCTTTCGATAATGTTCATGAATAAAGAAATTATTTTTATTCTCATTATTACATACTATATCGACGGTTGAGCGGAAAAAACGATCAACTCGGTGCGCAATCGAAGAAGAGGTGAACTTGGATCGCGCCCCAAGAGTACATCAACTCAGATGTCGTGTGAAGGACGGTTACGTTATGTTTTGGCAACTCTACAATAATATGCCAACGAATATGACCGCAAAAAAAACCATTTACTATTTTTTTAGAGTTGCAAAAATAAAACGTAAAGCGAAGAAAAATTGGCTAAAGAAGCCGTCCTTTACGCGATATCTGAGTTGATCTACTCTTGGGGCGCGATCCGAGTTAACCTCTTCTTCAAGTGTGCGCCGAGTTGATCGGTTCTTCCGCTCAGCCATCGATATGTAACACAGCATATCAGAACGAAAATAAATTCTAATTTAAAATCGGATATTTAACCAAGTACATACTGCCCTTGATGCATATAATCAATGCATGTGTGCAATGCATTACATTGTAATTATTATTTGAACCTACTTTAAATATTACACCATAAGAAAAACCCTTGATTTTCCACAATAAAAAGCATTGTTTATTTTTCGCAAAGGATAAATTCGAAAATTCAAAATAACTTTATGTCGATCGGGGAGATCCGCACGAAAAATAACAAGTAAGATTACATCTTATAATACCCTTGCATTTTCTTTCGATTAACTTCACAGTATTTTATGATTACCCTTCTCCACCTCGTCGAGCGCATATTTTTGTAACCCAAAGCAGGGACAGAGAATGAAGAAAAATGTAGATACGCGAATGACATTGGAGTGAGCATCGTTTCAGGTCGACGACCACTTTGATATGGGATATCAAGAATACTGAAAATGTCGGAAGATAATATTTCCTTTTATTTGCATCCCCCTCATTCTAAAGCGAAGGAATAGAGTGCCGCGCGCTCTCTCTCTCTCTCTCTCTCTCTCTCGACTGAGTCTGTCGGGGACTTTCTTCCCACCGGGTTTTTCAATTTTTCGTACCTGCTGCTATGCTCTTCGCAACAATGTCTTTATAAGCTGTATTTTTTTGTTCTATGTTTGATGCTGCACGTTGAATCGTTTTTACGTCTACGCGAGCTTATCAATTTTTCCTTTTTGATTTGATATTTAAGATGCATTAATGTTTATTAAAAGCATTGCCAACGCAAAGCAAAATATTTTGAATGTTTTATTCATTGCTTTCTCAAAAACTGATTGAGATGAACTGTTTCGTTAGATTTTAATGTGAAAACTTATTATCCAACTTACCAAATTCGAATATGGTACCCTCTTTCAAAAATATTAGCCCCATGTGTCCGTACCCGTAATATCCCAATCGACCCCATAGCATGTGTAAAATGCCACCCGAGCTTCTTTACCTCCCTAAATGCGTAATATACTGTTTATAATATTTTTGCTATAAATTGATTTTAAGTTTATAGCTTAAGTATTTTATATTTTTTGTTTGATACCAGCATCAGTTGTTAAAAATATATAAAAATGTTGTTTATAATAATAAACAATTTTACAACCATATAATTTTTTGGTACTCTAATGCGTTATAAATAATATTTTACTATAATAATTAGTAAACTACGAAAATATGAGAATTAAATTGAAATCTTCTTTGAAAAGTTAATATCAAAGCAATTTTATTAGCAACGCTTTTTTAAAAAATGATATACATACTACATAATTAGATTTCTTATATACATTGGTCATACATTGACAAGAAAGGAATTCACGTATACCTATTTGTTAAAATACCGCAATGCCAACAACGCAGAATATGAAAAGCTTAGTCTTTTATTTTCTCTGAAGAAAAATACTGCGATGCGTGTCGGCATTCTTCATGCACAGCGCAGACTGAATGCAATTCGGCGGCCATTTCTCGGATAAGCGCCTAGGAAATAAACCTACGCTCATATTCGTAAAAATGTGCGAGGAGCGCGCTTTTATGTGCCACTGCATGAAGACTGATAAAAAAAAGGATTCGAGTGTACTGTTGCTGCACACGCCTCATAATTCAATTTTTATTTGAAATGAAAAATATGCTGCTATATATCTGTGAGTTCCCGGAAAAACGACTTAAGTCCATTTTTCATGTTTTTGAGATATTAAGGTTAAAATTTTTTAATTTTCATTTAAACTAATGTTAAAAAAGCTCATAAATAGTCAATATAGTCACTAATTTTTACATTTTCTTGATTTTTTGCATTTTTATCTAAAAATATACTATGTTAGGATACCACAATCGTTCGAAACTAAATTTTCAAAAAATGGACTTAAGTCATTTTTCCGAAAACTTACAGATATATTTTGCTAAACTAAAATTTTTATACATACAAGATTTAAATTTTATAAAATTATTTATAAGAATCTTACACTCTATGAGATTTAATAAATCGTTCATGTGTCGTAATTATTATTTTTTGACTATCATTCACCGCAGTCCTATTTAAGAAATGACAAAAATTTGATTTTCTCGTTATATTTCAATAACCTTTAAACAAATTTAAAAAGCGTTTTTAGTATGAAGCATCCCTAACTTTCGGATATGTGAAAACAGTGAGTATCTAGCAGTGAGATGGAAAAGATACGAAATAACAATAATTTCCAGTAAGATAGTCGTATTTTACAATCGCTCCAATTTATTTTCTAACATTCAATCTTGCACGCTTTCACACTATTACATATAACAACATCGATCGGCGTCAAGCTTCATCGAATTCACACATTTATTTTATTTAGACTCACAAAAGTCAGTAAATTCAAATATGAATAATCGCGTATCCCACTCATTCGTCGTTGACTAAATTAGGAACGAGTTATTATAGAAGACATACACACAAATTCATTTAAATTACTGAACTTTGAACTATAGCCGCCGAGCTCAATTGCAGGCGGATATAAATCAACGGCAGGTCGACGAGAGTCTTTATCATCGTAGCATTCGGGCTCTTACATTTATCGATATCCCGTCTCGAACACCATTTCGGGCTTATAACAAACTCGCGACCTGCTTCCGTATACGGTATCATCAATTATTGTTCTTTCAATAACGCAGATCTCTATAATCCTCCGACTGCCGCTTAGAGTGCGTGCATAAAAAAGAGAGAGAGAGAGATCCGCCTCGCGCGATCTCATCCAAGCAATTGATGCGCAATCACACGCGACTCGAAAGTTCCGAAAATTCGGTCGGTACTCGCGAACCTTTAAAAATTGCCAATTCATTCTTCTCGCAGGCATGTTTTGCCGAAAAATCTATCGAGCGACGCTAGCCGCCCCTGTAAAAACACATACTCGTTTCTAGCGTGGGAGATATGATCTCCTACAAGTAGAATTGTATCCTGAAGAGAAGAAAATAGCAGTTTACTTGACTTTTAATTTAATTGTAAATAAAAGTATAAGGTACTCGTCAACTTATACTTTAAATTGCGCAAATTTTTGTATCATTTTTTAAGATTCACTAATGAGTTATTGCCCTTTAACCTACATGCATAGGTATATAAATGAAGCAATTGAGTATTTATTTAAATTAGTATTTAAACTATCACGGTCCGACATTTCTTCGCGATTGGTCCAGTTGTTTAAAAAATAACATTGAAGTTTAGGTTTTGCGATGGTCATTATTCGAAAAATACTATTTCCTTTCAATAATCGCCTACGTAAACTAGTACTTTCTAAATTCTCGGACAAAAAGTATCACTTTTCCAGAGGTACTAAAAAGCGTTAGATTTTATCAAAGAATTTAAAAAGAGCTGGTTTCTATATGAAGTCTCTGAAAAGAATTAGTATTTATCGAGAATTCTGAAACGTGCTAGTATTCGTAAGGGCCACCGATTGCCACTTGATTACCGACTATGATGTAAGTAGCAACTTCGTAGCATATTTAAACGTGCAAGGTTAAAAACAAATAAGTGATTTGTTATGTTTTTTTTTTATTAAAATTTGTTTGTTATTTCTTAAATATAAGTACATTCGGTTGTAAAAATAGCAAACTTCAAATATTTCAATGGAGATTTGTATGCTACTTTTCCATTACATTTTTTATACGTAAAAAATCAACAATCATATATGTAAACATATATGATTGTAAATCGTGTCCGAATATTTTGTTAAAGTAACATATAATCGTACGTTATAAACATTCAACAAACAATATTTGATCTTGACAAAAACACAAACAAATTAACTCAAATAACAGCGTTTAGCATTAAAACTTGTATCATAATTCAAGTTATAATTTCTATCAACTAAGAAAAAAACTCCTGTACCTCGTTCTATCTTCAAAATTCGATTCTCTAAAATAAACACTCCAAGCCCGCGGCAAGTACCTATACGAGCAGCTCCCGCGCGAAGACCACCCAAACTATATTACACGGGATGCAATAGACGTGTATAAAGCGCGCGGAGCTAGGCCTTTTCGGCCTCTTAACGACTCCCTCCCTTCGCCGTCCGATCGCGCAGTCGTTCCGCGCGAAAGAGGTCAAGCGAATTACGAACCGCTCCCGTATATACCCCGCACAGCGTACACGGGGTAGTTGCTTCGGCCACGCGCGCACGCACTGCGAAAGTTTACGAGTGTAGTGCTCCACTGGACGCGAGGCAATCGCGCTTTGGGCTACGTGGCAAGGAGCCGAGGCGCAGTGTGCACGGGACGCCGAAGGGCTATCGGGAAGCATTTTCTACGCGCATTACGCACTTGCAGGGCCGTTATATGCGAAATCGATAAGGGGTGTGTATCGAGGAAACGATGTTCGCGGGGAGAAGAAATGCTTTGCTGGCTTTGGTATTCATGAATTACGAAATAAACGGGTCTACGATCTAGGTTGAATTTTTATACTAGGGGATTATTTTTAGTGGGGGGGGGGCATCTAGATACGTCTAGTCGTGTCTTCTGCTGTGTAAAACTATATATATATATATATCGCCCAGAGTCAACTACGCTCACTACTGACAATGGAGCCTAATGCTAGAGTGTGAATAACTTTTTCTCGTTCTCGTTATTACATCTGCAGTAGGCATATTAAAAAATATTTAAATTTTAATTTGGCATCAGGTACTTTATGGAGTATATCCATCTTTTGATGAATAAGAAATGTCTCATATTCGGTTTGCTTTTTATAATAAAAACTAGTGACTTTTGTTCATAATGGTTAAATTTGGAAAATCTAAATAGCTTCATCTTAAATGGGAAAATCCACACAAAATAACAAGTAAGATTCTATCTTACTATTCCTTTAATTTTTTCCAGATATATATATAGAGAGGAATCGATATTTACAAAGAATAAAATAATTTCTTTACTTTCTGTCATCATTGTATTTATGATTTATTAAGTAAAGTTGTTTAGAACGTATTTGTAATTCATAAAATTATGTACATGCATACATAAAGTTGTTAGAACTAAGTTTCTTTGTTGTTTAAAGGTACTAGTAAATTTGGTACACAAACTTTTTTAATACAGACACAGGAAATTTTCCATACTTTCATAACGAAAGTTTTGAGATATATGTAAGTAGACGTGTATTATCTTATCAGAAACTTATCAGATATTGTTCAGCTAGATAGTGTTTTTGATTAAGAAAAAATAAAGATAAAGTCTAATTTACAGAATGAACAGGTATTACAAAGACAATTGAGAAATAAAATTTCAAATCCAATATATATATTTTATTGATAAACTTTGCTTTTTAAATCCAAACCGATCACATATTTTTACAAGTGCTTGTTTTCCTTTAATTGAAAAATTGTTATTATTCGTAATTAAAAATAAAAAATAAACAATTGAAACAATTTGTAACGAGCTACTATGAAATTTTAAAAAAGTTAATAAATTTTCAATTAAATATCATACAACTCAAATTTTTTTAAATGTTATCAAGAAAATAACGATGTTTACGAGAGCTGCAAAATTGTATATAAATTCATTCGGATCATAATTTGCCAAAGTTTACGGCGATCTTTAAATTTTCAGCAGTGAGCGACCTCAGTAAAGCGAGAGAGGGAGAGAGAAAGAGAAAAAAAGAGAGAGAGAGAGCACGTAAAAGTGAAACGAAATGAGAAGAGTAAGAGCGCCGAGGGAGAAAAGACTAGCGACTTGTATACCTATACACATCGCGCGTACGTCGGAGGCTGTAACTCTCAATCTTGGCGAATCCGGTCACGCGCGCCGCCGACTAATACGACCTAGCCTGACTCGAATATCTTATATACAAACATGTATTTCCCTTTTCTTTTGGTCGACGCCGCGCCCGGCGTTTTCCGGCTTCCGCCTTTCTTGTCTAGTCGGAATCGCCGCAACATTCCCGCTACACTCCCTCGGTGTCTTCTCAATCATTTTTCACTCCCCCTCCCCCCCACGAGACAGCATGGAGGCTGCTGCTGCACTGTCGCGGTAACTTTTTCCACCTGTCGCCTCGCCGGAAGTTCAAGAGTCGCTGCTCCAGCTGCGTTCTTTTGGTTGGCGGCTTTCTGTTGCCCAAAATCGTTCGCCTTCTGTGGAGGAAGCGAAGTTTTCTTCCCAAAAGTTGATGGAGGGAAGACAGGTTTAGAACTTGGAATGTCGGGGAGACGCTGTTTGGCGGAGTTGAAGGGGAGCATTTTTCACACGGGATATGTATAAAAATTGACTTGGCCGTCAAAATCAATGTTTTTGCGAATCATCAGTAGCCGTAAACAAAGTCACTTGGTATTATAAAAATTTTCATTTGAGCCCTTGTTCGGTTGCTGAAGGTTGTGTCAAGTGGCTGTTTTATGGTTTCCTGTTATTTTCTGTCTTTTAGGGGTTGTACACTTTGATCCTTAATATCCCAAGTTCCCTTGAGTCTAGGGTGCTGATTTTTTTTAAATTCGCGTTTTTCATACTCTAAACGATGACATAGGTTTTATAGATTGTACTTAGAGTGCCGATTGCCTATGTATCGTGGGCATCGTTCTTAATATATAGCTATATCTTTTAAAAAAGTACCGCTTGCTATGCCCAATTTTTTTATATATTACTTCTATGCTTACTTTACACTACATACTAGCTTATCAGAACGATTACAGAAACTTTGAAACTAAATTTCTCAATATCAGATACCACAAGTAGAGTCGAAATTTCATCCATGAATAAAACGGACCTAAATTGTCATATAATAAAAGTTTCAAAACATCGTGTAAGTGGGGACGTGAATAAATTTGTACGGTAGCAAGTGAGTGAGTAAGTGAGCGATCGCGTGAATACGTGAGTAAGCGAGTGACTGAATGCGTATGTGAACAAGTGAGTGAGTGAGCGAATGAGTGAGCATTTGAGTGGGTGTGAAAATGAGTCCATGTGTAAGAGACGTGCGCAAGTGAGTAAGTAAGTGAGTGCGTGTGAGAGCAAGTGAGTGAGTAAGTAAGAGAGTAAGTGATGACGTGAGCATTTGCGTGCGCAAGAAAGTGATTAAGTATGTGCATAAGAACGTGAGATAGTAAGTGATAGTACTGTTGCCAATTAATGAGGATCAATATCGTAGTATAAATCTGGCGTTACTATTCCAGACTATTTCGCATAGTTTCCTGATCCGTACCTCGAAAAAGACATCGTACTACCTTGTACAGTTTGATTAATAACTTCTTACGATCACAAAATCCAAACTTATAATAAAAACTCTACGAGCGACAAGATTAGACATATCCGTAATCCTCTCGAACCCAAATTCAATGAGCCTCGTCACATCCGATCCACAATATGCAACGGCCAGCTGCGGTCCACTCGCGCTCGCGATGACGCGCACTTCCCGTCTTAACTCTCTCAGATGTCTCCACCCCACACAGACAACCGGCAAGTGCTTTATCAGGCCATAAGCATTGCGCGACGCGGCAGACACAGACGCAGCTCTCATCGCTGCGAGCGAGCCCAAACGACATAATACCATTTCCCGGGGGGGCTCGTGACTTCTCATTAGATTATCCTAACAGACGAACGACAAGCACACCCCTCGGCTCCTTGCGCCACCTTCACCCTCTGCGCCCTCTCGAGCTCGCGCGCTTTCCCTTTCAACGCCTCGTCCGCGCGGCACCGGAGCCTTTGCTCAACGCTGCGCGATAGTTAAAAGCGGAAATCGCATTTCACAAGGACGGTGGCATAGGTTGATGAGAAATTATCCCCGCGTGCGCGCCTCGCTTCGAATTATCCAATAATGAATTAGTAGTCGCTTCTCGCGGAATTAATTATTCCCTCGCAGCTCGGTTGAGGACGCGGAGTTGAAAGATTGCGCCATTTTGCGCGCTTCAAGCGTCATTAATTCGCCTGTTTCACAACTTCCTCGTTCAATTAAAAAGAAGATGGCAGAGTGCGGGAGGGGGGGTGTTTTGATGTGCGGGAGAGCGGATGAATGAGCGGGCGTGGCTTCGGGAAACGTATACGGCTTATAAAGTTTCGCGAGCAGAAATAATAGGATGACGCGGCGGCGGCAGTTACAGCGCAATAAACGGCTTTAAAACTTTGCAGCCGGCCACCGCCGCGAAAACTGGCTAAGCCTTCGATTAACCTAATTTTCAATTGAATATGTATAGTATGGATTTGCGATCTTATTGAACCATAGATAATGGAAGATCGAGATTATAGTACTCTGAAATCCTTAATCTTAGTTTCGAACGTCTTATATTATTAATCTTTTTTACTGCTAGAGTTCCTTAACACGTTACTTAATTATTACTTGGGGAAAAATTTGTATCTCAATT
The DNA here is from genome assembly GCA_949152435.1 of Gastracanthus pulcherrimus. Classification (NCBI taxonomy): domain Eukaryota; kingdom Metazoa; phylum Arthropoda; class Insecta; order Hymenoptera; family Pteromalidae; genus Gastracanthus; species Gastracanthus pulcherrimus. The sequence goes on along the minus strand of OX424574.1, from coordinate 5,296,686 downwards.
TTCCAAACGTCAGTTGCATAATTGCTTTTATATATAAATTTAAAAATCAGGTATTATTTTAAAAAAAGGGTACTAAATATACTTTTTAAATACCATAAGAAAGATGAAATTTACAGTATGAATTCACAGCTTTTATCTACTTAATCTATTAAGTCTTATTTGTTGCTGTTCTCGATATAAAATAATTACGAAACAATTATTTTCACCTGAAAGCGCCACGACAAGAATGCATTTTATTTTAATAAAATAATATTTGAATAAACTTATTTTTTGACCAGTAAGGAAGTCCCGGTACGTAATGGTTAAAACTGACTATAAAATATAAAAATATACAAAACATATCATAGTAACGTAACACAATTTAAAAAATCATGAAAACTTATTTAAGTTATTAGATTCAAAGATATTTTAATAGAAATGGAATTGGGATACCCCAGTTATCCCCTATGATCCTCTAAGGTTAATTGAGTCTAATGGTAATAATAAGTCTGATACTTACGACACTGAAAAAAAATTGTTAAATCTAAGTAAACGTTTCTTTGAATCGTACTAAGAAAAGATGTATTTGATAATAGTAAATATTTAATTATGTTTAGACTGGTATTCATAAATTGAATAAATATTTACTAAATTTATGAAATATTTACTTTATTTAAAACGTTTACTTAGATTTAACAATTTTCTTTTTCGGTGTATTAACTATTATAAACTTATAAAAGCCTTGATTATAAGTAAACTAGCATATTAGCGCTGATTTCCCCTTGCTCTGTCCTCGCAGAGCAAACAGTCCAACGGGTACCAACGTTAAAAAGTCAACGCACGCGTACACCCACCCAACTCATAATCAATTCGTCCGCCTCATTAGCGTCCAACAAGCAGCATTGGAAACACACGCGATTTCCTCAGCGTCCCATCCCACCCGACTACCCCAGCAGCCTCCCAACAATCAAACGCTCGGTCGCGATATAAATCAAATAAACTGCTCGTCGGGCCGGCTGCAGCAGCGCCAATGTACATTACCGCCGGCTTTGTTTCGCCCGTCCCACCCCACCGCTCGCGGCTTATTATCTCGATTATCTTAATGCCCCGTGCTACACACCAGCGCCACTTTATGAATAAGCGAGAACGCTCATCTGTATATACATATGTATGAGAGAGAGAGAGAGAGAGAGAGAGCGCGCGCGCACGCGGACTACACGCTTAATCTGCGAAATCGGTATATAACCGCGCGCCTCGGGGTCGAGCGGGCCGCATTTCCAATGTCGTCGTCACGTCGCTATTTCGCGGCGAGCAAACTCCAGTTATTGACCCGACCTCTGATGCGCACGAGAGGGTCTCTCTCTCTCTCTCTCTCTTCATTTAACTTCGCGGGCTGTTAGCCACTGGTGTATCTATACAGTACGGCCGCAATCGCGGCGGATTCTAATGGCGACGATCTTACGCGCGGTTAAGGGGATTTTTGAGATTTCGTCGTGTAATTAAGCAGCGGTGGATTGCGATGCTCTGGTGGAAAATGAAGCGGTTTGCTTAGAGGGGTTTGACCTGTTTTGTTGAGAATGCTCGTTTTTTGTGGAAAATAATTTTTTTGGCGTTGAATAACCTCGCGTGAGGTAGAAGAAGTGTGATAAACGTAAGTTATTACATTTTTTTTTGTAAAATAATTGATTACTTGCAAGGGTCCGCACCCTGCGGGAAATGAATTACGATCAGACTTTGAGAGGTGGTATCTGGTACCCGAGAATGAAACCCAGTATCCGAAGCATCAGCTTATAGACCCTTCATGTCAGGGTATCAACTGTTCTACTCAAAATATATAGGCATTGTTGTAGTGAAAAACGATACCTCTACTTCTTATATTAACTTAAGTGCAAATTGTCACAGTATAAAAATAATTTAAAAAATAAAGTAGACGAAAAAAATTTGAATTTCAGCTATTTCCGTATAAAAATATTAATTTATTCTGTAGCTATTACAAATCGAAGATAGTGTATTGTTAATGACAAATGCATGAAAATCGAGGTTTATCAATTCTTCCAAATTCAGCAACCTTTTTTGTATTTAGCTTGAAAACTTACAGTTCTGCTCAAATGTAGATATCCAATTTCTCATTAAAGTAATGCACACTTAGACTAGAATATCTGATATTTCGAGAACAAGGGCGTACGAAATGAAATTACACGAGCATATTTCTGGTTACCAGAGATCCCTTCCCGAAACCTGATTGAAATCCGTTTCCCACAGGGTGTAAATTCTTTTTAATCATAGTTACAGTGATACTATTAAGTACGTGGAGAGTGGATAATTTCAATTATAAAAATATATAACTGGTTATTATAAAAGAAACTATTCAGGCAAAATGCATTATCTCCAGAAGGTTGTGTTTTTATTCAAGTTCAAATATCGATAATTGGTAACGTAATGCAAGAATGAACATGATTAAAATGAAGACCCCGAATTATAAAAATGTTTGTACTAATTTAATTTTTAATAATGCAATTTTCAATTAGCGTCAGGGACCCGACAAAAGTATTAAATTCCACAAAAACATAGCTATCCTCAACATATAATTGAACATTTCTTTAATCTCCCGCGTGAAAAAGTTCCGACACAAATCCGCTTAGCCGCGCTAAAATCGTCTTCTAATTTCTTCCCCTGGCCGCAAAAGAACAAAACCAACAACAGCGAAATTAAAGCAGTCCCAACTAATACACCAAACATCACGCGCCAGAATTTCCGCTTCGAAGCCGCAAGTATCCGTCCCAATCAGATATTTTTCGTACGGAAAATTATCTCGCTGCGGTTTCACCTTTCTCCCCGGCCCAGCTACATACACACGCGAAAAATTTTAATCAAAGCCACGCGCGCGGCTATATTCAACAATCGCGATAAGTATAACGAGCGCATGTGAGCCAGCAGCAGCAGCCGCCGGCTGCTACGAGGTCGTTCCTGTGGCTGCACAGCTGGGATCAGGCCAAGTATACGCCAAGGAGAAGCCGCGCGGGCTGGGCAAAATTGGAAAAATCCAGTGGGTGTACGGTCATCTTATAAGAATCGCCTTTTGAATGATTAGGCCGTCGCCAATGGAATGGGGGGGAAGAACTTGCGGGTCATCCCTTTATGTAAGCGAATCCGTATTTTTTGATAAGGGGGTCCGGAGAGTCGCCTTGTGCTCGGGGAAATTTACTTTTCTTATTTGCTGCGGTGAAGAGGGACGGTGGAACGGGTGTACGGCGAAGTATAGAGCTTTTGCGTTATTATTAAAAGATATGAGGGTGGGGGTTGTCTGTATAGGTGCACTGATTTCGTCTGTAATAAGTTTAATCTTTGGTTTTAAAATGCACTTAAAATTTGCTTATAAAACTGCTTATGAGATACGTTAAAATACGTTATATCGTTGTTTCAAATGTACCTTTGTAATAGTGAATGTTAGACAAACACAGTAACTGCTTGAAGATTGCGTACTGAATTATTTCTGATTTTGTATCGATTCATAGCAACTACCGACGATAACGACTCCAAGACAATGATGAATCGATAGTGTTCAATATTCTAGAACCTACCCCGACATCGTTAACATAAAACGTATATAGATTACTTGTCTTAGACAACAAGAAATATCTACAAGAATTAAAATAAATACGAATTTTAAATAAAAGTTGTAACAAATTTTAAAATATCGGGCTTTTATCGAAATTTGTTCGTTAAAATAAATATTCTATTTTTGTTAATAAATAAAAAAACGTTTTAAGGTGTTTTTAGTTTGTAAGCTAGATTTTCATAGTCAGTACTTTTATAACTGATATACAATACGTATGCCACAGGTGATTACTTATGATATTCAGATCGAGCATATTAGTGCATAATTATTAAAAATAAATACTTATTGTATTTCGTGTAATTTTGCTCTCCGGCTATAAATCTTGCTTTGTAGAAGAACAGTACAAAACTTTAAACTCAAAATGACAGAACCACATTCATTTTATTATTACCTATTCAACCCAAGATAGAATGAAACTTTAATTAGCTACTCAGAAGATAAGACTTTGCAAGCACGTTTAGCGCGAATTATATTCCTCGATAATTTCTACGAGATCACTCGTTTTCTATCTTTCTTCCTCTGCCCCCCCCCCCCTCTTCTCTCTCTCACTCTCTCTCTCTCTCTCTCTCTCTCTCTCTCTCTCTCTCTCTCTCTCTCTCTCTCTCTCTCTCTCTCTCTCTCTCTCTCTCTCTCTTCTCCTAGAGAGCAAATAAGTTACGGACGAGTGTAGAAGTGCAGCAACAGTTCATCATGCTCCTAACTTGCTACAATTCCACGTACACACTTACGCACACACACACACACAGTCGAATCGGAGCTTAGACCGCGACCCACTGCAACGGCGAAGCTAACTATATATACTTACGAGACGGAATGCTGCGCCGTTCCGTTTCAGCGTCGCCGCTTCTCTCAGCGCGCCACCAAAATTCTCAGGACTCTTGGCATTCCGCGAATGTTCCGGTCTGTACGCGAGCAACCGACACCTGAGTCGGGGTGCGTAAAAGGATCAACGAAGAGAACGAATGTAACAGACAAAGGGAAGTTTTTTTCATTAATCTTCAAAGACTTACAACGGGAAAGATATACTTGGCTGGTTAGCGTAAGGATCCTATTTCGATGAATACCTTTCTGCTTCCGTGTCTTATGAAATTAATTGTGAAATACTTTGTATGATTCACGTTTTTCTATTTATCTGCATGAAGAAAAATAATAAATTCAAATAAACGTTTATTTTAAATAAACTGAAAAATAGATTTATCTGCAACTAATAATATTTATTTTATTTAAGTTCATAAACTAATAAAATTTTATTAACTTATTATAGTCCAGAGCTGAGCCAACCGCTCTATTAAAAACTAACTACAGAATTTTACGCATTAGCATAGAAATAAATCATAAACAAAAAAAAACGTTAAAAAATTGTTATTAAGGAACTGGTTTAAATAATTGTTAAAAAACTATTTTTCAGGAAAAGTAATAGCGCCATTTGATTCTGCGGGAAAAATTTTCTACAAAGCATGCGCTACATGTGCATAAATGTTTATCATTCTGTTATAAAATAATTATTAATAATTAGATCTTAATAGTTCTTTCAAGTATTTAAATATCTTTGGAAATGAAGGTTTGAATTTACTATAACTTTAGTATACTATATATATATAGTCATTCCAGAATTTAGTTAATTGAGTATAATAAGTTATTGGTATATCAGGTTTAATAGGTTTTATCGACTTTATATAAATTGAAAAGATTAATTAATTCAATCATTAGATGATAATAGCTCCGGATTCGAGGGTATAATATAATGATCTTATTTTCTTAATTTTAGAGTTTCAATTTTAAGTCATCTAAAATTTTGTGTAATTACAAAACTAATCAATTTTTTTTTTATTTATTTATGAACTTACTTTTTTCATTCAAATATTTTTTTGATGAATTTTGCTGTGATAGGTAGTACCAAATAATAAAATAACTGCAGAACTTAATGAAAATTTAGTCGAAATTTTTCATATCTATTAAGATGTTTCATATACTCAAATAAATAATCTAAAAATATATTCAAAAGCTCAACAATTCGGAAAAAAGCCCCAAAAAAATTCTAACGTCAAATGCAATGCCAACATTTCTCGTATATTTGGCGCCCTCTCGAGCCGCGCGCACATGTACCTAATACACTCTACAGCCAGGAAGAATCTTCCTCACCTCGCGTGCAAATCTGCGCGAGAAGTCACGCGCGCATAAGCGGCGCGAAGAGGTAGAGGATTCTATTTTACCGGAGAATAGAGAGATTTCGCATCGCGTCGCGTCGGGTCGCATCAATTTTAACACCCGACACGGCGCAGTCAGTCGGCGTTATACAGCACGGAAATGAGGAAAGAAAAAAGCGAGCGCAGGTATCCCATCGCGTTAGGGATAATCTTCTAACTGGCGAAATACCCGGGAGAACACGCGCGAGATCGATATTTCATTACACTTTCCCGAATTTCGCCCCTTGCGCGCGCGAAGTCGACTGCGCTTTTGAACAATGGTACATTCCGCGGATGTGTCTATGAATACTGTAGTACTTAGTTTATTAAATTTGTAGACTAATTTGAATAACGAAAGACGTGCGCTTTGGCTTGTTTCAGATAGACGGAGGAGCAGCCCCTTGCACTTGGCCGACTCGGTCGCGTGATTCGAGAGTGGACGTGGGATGGTTCCCATGCGGGATTAACTGAGGTAATGGACATTAAATAATTTCTTTGTACATGTAGCCCCTCCCTCCTCCCCCTCTTATATAAAGGTGTACAGCGTGTGGTTTCGATCGCGTGCATGGCTTTTACGTTGATTCGCCGGGATTACGGCGTATATAGCTGCTTTGAAAGTATTGTACGAAATAAATATTCAACCATGTGAGAATTTATTGAAATACTTTAAAATGCTGTATCAAATCCGATGCGGTTAATGCAATCCAGCTTATAAAATAAAATTTATATCACGTTTTTTGAGTATTATTTCATATATGTAACATGGAATTTGATCATTATTAATTAAATATATAATTAGACGAAATTCGTTAAATATTTAATTCGCTTTATTTCAATACAGCGTTCGATTTGAAAAGTATTGTAATAAATTCATTATTTTGTAATAAATGTCTATCAAAAGCTTTTATTTGGTTCAAAATAATATATTTATTTTCAAGTATATTTGATCATTGTTGAAGCCATTCTTAGAATAAGAATCCTATCTTTACCCTTAACTTGATAAATCGAATATTCGTTCGAAACAAAAATAAAATATACCTTCCTGGGCATTTAAACGCACGCACTCTCAAATCCGCAAAATTGCATTCATTACGGCATCTGTTTTACTTTCTTCTCGGAAGTAGAAAATCAAATTAAAGAAAGGGCTGCTCTCGGTGCAGCAGCAACGAAGGACAATTTTCTCAGAGAACCAATCAGATTGAATTTGCGAGTTAGAAGCGCGTCTTTCGTAACTTTATTTCATTATCGACGGCCGCGCTTGTAAACGAAGTAATTACGAGTAATCAAGGGGGAGGGGCGGGGGACAGAGCGGCGACGGAGTCAGAGACAAGAGAAATAGTTGCACTGCTCCGTCAATTAAGATCGAGACAGCGAGGCGCACATAATCAATGTACCGGGGGAACTACTGTGTGACTTGTTGCAGAGCGAATCCGGGGGTGGAGGGGAGAGAAAGGGAGAGATATAAGGTAACGCGACTTAGTCGAAGAAGAATCCGGCATTGTTTGGCGCGATCGCCTTGTAATTCCGCGACCCATTAATCGGGAGGTGCGCGCGAGGGCTTCCGCGGAACTTTGCGAGCTTACATATATACGGGCTTGGCTGTTGGGTATATATACATAAGCGTTCATTCGAGCTTCTGGCGGCAAAAGCGATTTGGTTACGTGAGACTGCCGCGCAGTCCTCTTGAATTCATTCAATCATCCCGGACTTTCGAGCGACTGCACTTTGACGAATTAAAATTGGACTCACCGGGTTTCGAGTCTCGATATTCTCGACGTATGGATAAAAAGTTGAAAAAAAAAGACAATGGACAGTGGATAGTGGCTTTTTTGCTCGTTTGTTTGTTTGTTTTTGTTGCTTAATTTAGTTGAAAGCAATGAAGGGAAATACTTGTGGGTTTCGATATTTTAAATTCTGTTTACATTATAAAGCTGTAGTAGCTTGCATGATGAAAATAATTAACCGAATTTGCGAATATATAGTACATTACTTAATGGAGCGAGCAAAGAGAGAGAAGCGCACGCAATCAGCGCGCAAAGTAATAAAACGTGTTTACAAATTAATCGCGTGGTGCGCCGCCAAAGTTTTCGTTTCTACTTTGAGTGTATATATAAGGAAGGGCAGCAGCATTCGTGTCGACAGGTTGTCCTCGAAACACCTTTGCTTATCTAATGTATTTCGACCTCGGCGACTGTAAATTTCTCGCGAGGTGATAGAAATAAGACGACAGCTTAATTGAAAGATAGTGTCTTAGTTAAGAATACATCTTTTAAAGCTTTTATAACGAACATAATACTTTTAAATTAGAGAATAATTATATTAATGTCATGAATAATTTCACAATACTCATTATTCCAGAGAGGTGATGGTAAAGGGTAAAGATCATTTAGATTACAGCGAATAATTAATTACATACTGTAAAGAAATATATTTAAGGGGAACTTCTGGCTAAAATTATCAAGCTTATTCTATTATAAAACTTTGTTTATTATATCATAACAAATCTTCGAAAGAAGTATTAAATAGATTCACTTCAATTTCCCGCCGGCAAATAGGATTAATTCACGTTCAATTTCTGCATTTTGATAGACCTATCGACTGAAGAGTATTGCTAGTCTTCGAATTTATTTTAAATGAATTAAACATGATCTGTATGTATAACTAGGAAGATTGAAGTGCAATTCACGCGCCTGCTAGTACAAGTATTATTTTGACGCTTTAAATTTCTCTTCTTCGAAATAAACCTTTGACGTCCGCACGTCGCAACCTGTATTTAAAAAACTATATAATTTTTATAAAAAAGAGCCATAACGCAGGACGTTTCTTAAAATTCTCTACTTTCTAATGCGAATACTACTTGAGGGCGCGGCACATTAATTTGTCAAAGTATGGAATACCGCAAAAGCAACGGTGTCCACCGTCCGCGGATTTCTATGGACACCTAGGTATACAAAATCGCCGGTTCTCGACGACCACATCCTTAAAATGCCCCGACGCACCCACGAGTCAGGCAGTCGTCATCAGTTATTCTTCATAGTTAAATCATCGTCGATACACGGATCGCTCACATCGGCCGTGTCTTTCCGTCTGTACGCGCATCCGAATAACATAACCTCAACTCGAAAAAGCGGCATCATAAGTGTTGACTACATCCTTCCTTATCTCGCTGATTCTGAAAGATTAGTTTAACTTCAGTGACGTGTGTTCCTTTGTCTGCACCTTAACTACCCCGCCCCCCCCCCTCTTCCACATATAATAAGTCCTTGAATCTCTCATAATCCTGATCACAGTCATGCCTAATCTAATTAACCTTATTAATTTCCCCTCCTCCCTGGACGCCGCGGGTGCCCATAAACCCGTGCCTCCGTCACCTTCAAAGTATATGTTTAGATATGCAGCTAATTTTACTATTTGTTTAGACCTCATTTTGTCAACATTTGCTTTTATAAAACTCAATTTGTTGTGCGCGCGTGACATTTTGATAAATCTTTCTGAAACTTGGGGGATGTATTCATTAAAGAATTCCAAAAAGAAGTTGGCATTTACTATATGTTTCATAAATAAGGTATATATAACCTAAAGACATTAAAAAGACATAAAAATGCGGTTATTTCACCTTTTTCTAATCAATTTTCATTATTCATTTATAATTCTTCACTAAGGAGTTTTTATTACAGCTGCGAAGTCAACTTTTTATCATTAAGAGTTACGGGATCTATAGAAATTTGTATACAACCATATCTCAAAGTGGTGTGCGCAAGTGACGTTTCAAAGATGTGTACTTTTTAACAGAAATAAGTTGACTTTTTTAAATAACACTGTTTATATTCGATGAAAAATATACTTTTTTCAAATTAAAGACAACATAAAAATTTTATTGCATTTTACAGATATCATTTTATCATACATGTCATACTACGTATATCATATTATAATTATATATACAAATTAGTTGATTAAAATCACGTTAAGTAGATTGTTAATGTTTCCGGCTCTAGTCAGACATTTACGATGAATTTCATGCTCCCCATAAATCTATTTAAGATAACATTTTATAATGGTTTTTAATGAATATAATCAATACTTTGGCTTAATTAAATTTCTTTAATAGAAAAATATGTATTTTATATTTTCGGATAAGGCAAATACTATTTTTTTCATAAAAGTTATATCTTGAAATGCATGTTTTAACCTTTTAACGTGATCAATGGACGAAACCGAATAATTGTGAGCTGTGTTGGTGTTAGTAAATCATATAGTTTCTATTTTATTGTTTCAAGCATTAAATAGTCATATTGATATTTTTTCTATTCATGTGACTCAGTAACATACGATAAATTGTTTAACTACTTTTTCAGAATGTATATAGAACTGTATTTCCGATTTAATTGTGGCAGTTTATTGAATTGAAAGAAAAGAATTTAAAATTTATTAAAATATTATATTAATATAGAAAGAAATAATTTTAAAAAATTACTTTTTTATAACACTTGCATTGAAAAGGCCTCTTAGAATAATGTACATTGAAAAGGCCTCTTTTAAATGCATCTAAAACCCATAGAAAATCGGGAATACCGTGCTCCTATGCCCAGCGGGGAGAAACACATTTAAAAAACTTGAAGCAGTTCATATCAATGGTCTCGCGTTATAATGACGGTATTTTAACAAGAGGCAACTGTAATTTTCTTTGAAAAGTATTTGTTTTCAAGTAAATTTAAATCAAATTAAAAAGTTCTCTCTCTGAAATATATACAGACACACACACACACACCGACACACACACACACACACACACACACCGACACACACACATACTCACACTCACACAATCTAACACTCATACACACTCACATACGTACACTCTCATGCACGCACGCACACACGCACGCACATACACACGCACACACACATACACGCGTTCGGATTCCAGATAATTGCCATAAATCTTTTGAATGAAAAAAATCTTAATACTCAGCTTTCTATATTACCTTTCGTTCTAGACTTAGTGCTTAGTCTAAATCTGAATTTGATGCACAAACGAATGATAAGGAATTTGAGGTTGGTTTGTTGAAAGGGTTGACGCCAGAAACATCTGGCATTATTCTTGCTAAATATAACACAATATTCTAAGTAACTTTAAACAAAATACATACAAATATCTGAAATTTCGTGAAAAATCCCTTTTAACCGTACAAAATTGCAGGATAAACTTTAGTCAACAAAAAGCAGAAGAGAGTAAAGTTTCCAACATCGGTTCAATGTTACCATGAAAATCCACATCATTTCCTATCGTACTTGCGGTTCCCACCTACACCCGCCACCCCTCTCGAGCAGCGTCAGACAATCCTCGACGTAATTCTGCAAAACTGACTGTTCCAGCGCAATGGGCGGCGAGAAGCTGTGGTGGACCTGGGGCACGGCGGCGCGCGGCACCGCGCCGACGACAACGAACGCCAGCCACCTGCTGTTGTCCGCCTCGGCGACCTGGAACGAGTCGGCCCTGCGCGAGGCCCTCAACGCGAGCGGCAACGCCAGCTGGCCCGGAGACGACTACGAGCTCGGCCAACCGGCCGGTGGACTCACCAACCAGGAGTACGACCTCATCGTCACGATCATCATCGCCACCGTCCTCGGCTTTCTCATCCTCGCCACGATTATCGGTGAGTGAGGTGTTGCGGGTGCTTGTATTGGTGTTTGTTTTGTCAGGATTGAGTTTGAGTATTGCATACAAGGGAAGAGGCAGGTTATGAATGTGTTGTAGCCGTTTTACGTGGCATTAGTTTCACTCTTTTATTTTTTTCGGTAATAAGAGAGGAGATTCTGCATTATGTAACAAATGCTTTTAGGCATCAATTCGATATGAATTAATTGAAAAATATTTTCTTTTTTTATACTTTTTTCTTCAAAACTTTTCTTGAAAATTGAAGGACATATTTTTTTAACGATATTTCCATGAAAACTGAAAAAGTTTTTATCATATGTACTCGTATTTTATCATACTTACATATTATGATTATATTTTGGCACATATTAAGTACTACTATAAATTGCTTTCAACTTAAAATATTAATTGCGAAGAAAACTTACGAATTGTTTAAAAATAATTTAATTAAAATCATTAATAATAACAATTAAATTTAAAAAATGTAACAAAAGTATTTATTTTTATTTTACATAAACACATTTAGATTTTATCTTATATAATTTTATTCGATTCTGGGGTATATTTTCGAAACCTGATAAAATGAAACCACATTACAAGGAATATTTTTCTAAGTATATGGAGTTTGGTTATATCTTAATTCCACTGTACTGCTTCATTCAATTTTTAGTTGATTGAATGATAGAATTTTAATTATAATCAATTGGAAAACAATTAATTGGGACATGTTTTCCCGGTTATTTATGATGCTGTAAAAACAGATAATTAATGAATAAAATAAACTTGCTCCTTATGTACTATTAAAGCAAGTGTGACTGCAATTTTTACGACATATCGTTAAAAAGGAGCGTTTGTCAAGAAAAAGTTCGATAAATTCCAGACCAATTTGGGTTAACGATTATCGAATAGCGAAGAGACCATCAGGAAGTTTACGATTTTGTACATAGAAGAATTCTTTTTTCAGTCGTATAGATCAAAACAAAAATTTATTTAGCGTATAATTGGATGCACTTTAGTATGTGTGCCGTTCAACAATGACGTATCCATTTTACCTGAGTGAAATACATAATTTTCAAATTTGAATAGTACATATTGTACGCATCCTACGCAATTGATTAATTGTGCGGTCTGAATTCCGCTTGGTGTATCTACTGCATTTGAATACCGCAAAATCACAGAATCTATATGCAGTTTCTAGCACACGTTATAATATTGCGTAACAATTTATTTTCCAGTCCTATCTTTGCAAGATATTGCCTGGGTTGTAATTTGTGCGTTGAAAATGTAAATTACATTGGCTGGTATTGTTGTGCAAACGCTATTTAATTAGAGGATGAAAACCATGTTACAAACGAAAATAATTTATTTTTCGCCTGATACGTATTTCTCTAATTTTGTTTATATTACTAGGTTAGTTTTAAAAATACGCTATTTAATTACTATGAGAATGAAAACCACGTATAAATAAAAGTAATTTTTGATACTTATAGGTGCGTATTTTCTAATTTTGTTAAAATTACTAAGTTACTTTTGAAAATACAGTGTAACAAATATAAAAATTAATCTTTCATCTTGTATTCTTAACCCCCATAAAATAATAATGTTTTCATTATTTGAAGTAAAAACCTAAATAATTGAAAAAAGCGATTTCGATAAAACATTATTTTTCTTCTAACAAAAAAAACGTAAAGTAGAGCAAGCTCAATGGGCGCAACGTGTTTCAGATATATACACAGTTGATGCAGCTCTTGCAAACGTTATTTTCCCGTCGACAACAGTACACTCAATGACAAGTATTTCAATTCTCGCGAAGAAAAAAAAAATAAAAAAAATTGAAATATACTGCGCCCTATGCCTCATTGTTTCTCGCTCGGGAGACTGAAGTTGCACAAAAGCGCTGTAAGCCTGTAACTGATTGTGAGTGACGTTCCTTCTTCGAAGGCGTGTCACGGGGCGGCAGATCCCGAAGGGAAATACCTGAAGTACACGGAGGTGAAAATCCGAGAGGGTGAAATGACGATAAAGAAGTGCTTTCCGGATTATCAATTGTCTATCGATGTGTATTTCATACCTATTACTTTTATGAGAAATATCATTTTTTGTATCTATTAAAATTATGAAAAAGAATTGTTTTCAATTTATACGTTTGTTAAATACCTACTCACAACTGGTTATTGTTGACAAGGGTACCAAATCTTCTTACAAACTTCAAATATCGAAAAATTGCAGCTGAGCACTGTTTTCATCGATAGTCCCACATTTTTGCCTTTTTATCTATAAGCATTTGAAACATCACAAAAATGACGTAAACAGAATCGAGTACTAATATTCATAGAAGCACTGACATTTGACACAATTTTATTTCATTCGAAATTGTTTATAAATAACTGTAAACATTATTAAACGAAGACTGAGTGTCGCAGCTAAGAATCGAGTACGTGCTCATGTCGCGACGGATGCACTGCAACTCCCGAAAAAAGTCATACTTGTGGAATTGAAGAATAGTGTACTAGCGTATGTGTATACTAAATACAGCTGCAGGTGATTAGCGCAGTATACATTGAATAGGCGCAGACGCGTTAATTTAAATTTTGAATAGATGTGTATGTATGATGTAAGCGTCAAGCCATCCAATGCGAAAAGATCATTAGCAGCAAACAAGCACGTGCTAATTTTTTGTTTTATCTCTATTGCTAAATATTATTGTTCTTTAAAATTTTCAACTACCATAACTCAATTATTACCCTAAGAAAATCATGAAATACAACATTTTTCTGATTATTTTATTGACTCTTTCATTTAAAGAAGCATATTTATTCGTCACAGATCATTGTCGATTCTTTTATATTACCGCTGCATGCTGCAATGCGCTTTTTTCGCGCAAAAGTTTCGTCATCAAATGTTCGGTGTCAAAGAGCAGTGCTCGATCCACTGCACACAATAATGCAAATGCCGCCTAGAGTTGCGCAAAATTTGAATATCTTATCAATGAAAAAAAGGAGGCACGAAGAAGAAGCGAGTGCATGTAGTGCGCAGCGCGCGGCAATGCTTCCAGAATATATATCCCGGTCGTGCCACGTGCCACGCCCTGGCCGATTGTCCGCGCGCAGCCGAGGAAACTTTCACGCGAGCTCGAACACTTGTTTTTGAGCGCAACTTTCGTCAGACGGTCGCGCTCTATGAATGTCAAACTTTATAAATTTTCATTTGCTCTTGTTGCTCTGTAATTACTTAAAGTCGCGCCGGTGAGCGAGTGAGAGAGAAACGTTGCCGGGCGAAGTTTCTTTCTGGATGCTTGTTTAAAGTTATTGAAGGATAATGAGGCGAAGAAATTAACTTTGACTTCGAGATTATCATTATTATTAGAGCAGCTTGTACATTTTATTATTCAGGCTGTTGATAAAAAAAAAAACGGTGTATTTTTATTTATTGTTTTGTTCCCAAACTTGAACATGCGTAATGTTTACTCTGTTAGAAATAAAATGAAACCAACCTTTTTAGAGTGAATTTTTGAATTTCTTTTATTCTATTTGACTCAGTAATCATTAAATTTCAATTGAAAAATTCACTTAAATAATAAATACGATGTCCATCTTTATTTAAGTAAAAAACATCACTCGAAATATATATTGATTACTTTGAAAAAGTAAGAAATTTGCTCGTAAAAGGTTTATTGCTTTAAAAAAAGGATTATTATTGTACTCTCTTAATTCTAGCGTGATATTTTACTTTCACCAAAAATATAAGAAGTGACATTTTTAATAAAAAATCGAAAAACAATATAAGTGATTATAATTGATAGTCAAGAAGCGTTCAAATTAAATAGCTTTTCAAGAGAGAAAATAAATGTTTATTAAAATTTATTGCTTTTTGGACAAAATGCGTTAAGGCAATTAATCGAATGACCCAGAAAACAAGCGCTCTATTACCTAATCCGCGAGGATCGAAGGTGTTCATTACGATGGCACGTGCTCTACGTTATACACGTACCTGTACTATCATAAATTTTGGAACAAGGTTCAAATTTGTAAACAACTAAATAATACCTTGTAGTAGTAAAATTTATAAGGTAAAGTTTTAATAACGAGACAAATGCAACATTAAAAACTTATAGAGTATACATAAATAATTACTTTATTTTTTTTATTATTGAACATTTTAAGCAAATATAGCTTATTGATTATTAAACTCTACGTGTATTTCATTATCACGAAACTCATCAATTACGATCGATTTTCACGTAATTGTTACTTAAGGGAAGAAGCTATAGAAAAAAACAAAATCTGTTAAGCATTGACAAATATATTATTTCTTTCTTTATATATAATAATACGTAAAAAGAACATATTTGCATTAGTTAAACTCTCCTAAATCGCCTTTAAAATATCAGAACAACCAGAATACCTTCAAGAAAGGACATTATTTTGATTATCGCTTTGCGCTACAGGTATAGGTGAATTTTGATCAGCTTGAATGTATGTAAAGCTTATAAATCTATGCTCCAATATTATTTATTTTTGTTTCTAAAAAAATTCTATAGCTAAATTAAGTTTTTAATTTTTTATTTACACAAAAATCATGTATTTTATTATAATTATTGTCGAGTCAAAATTTGTATTTAAACTTTTATCAATATGTCTCAATATAGATGTATAAAAAATGTATTTAAAAAGTAGATTACCATACATTTAAAACATAAAAATAAAATCAAGAATTGAGAAAAATGACTTTAAAGTAAAATAGTTCTAAAAATAAAGGGCCTGCGGCGGCTCAGTCGGTAGAGTGTCGGATTCCCACGCCGGTGACCCGAGTTCGAATCCTAGTCTCTGCCGATTGATACAAGCACCACTGTAAAAATTACATGTGCTTTGTTTACAAACACACCGCAGACCCCCGTCGTTGATTAGCACCACATGGGAGCACAAACATGGCGACGTTAAAAAAAAAAAAAGTTCTAAAAATGAAATAAAAGTAAATTCATAATTATTTATGATTCCTTTTTCGTTTTAAGGAATACATTTTTTGTCCGCCGCTGACATAGGGTTTTGACTTTTACTGACGTTTAGCCTTCCTTAGAGCGCACTTATTTAACTTTTTCTGTCACGCAAATATTGGAAAACATTGAATTTTTGAAACCTCTTTCATTCTTAAGAAAAATGGTTAAGAATTAGTATGAAAAAATAAAAATAAAACCGGAATTTTGATCAAAAACTTGTAACTACTTCCCTTAATTGTTTCCACATATTGTATGAGTCCTAAAAATAAAAATATCTATACTTCCATGTATCAGTATAGTAACAGAACAAAACTGGATACATGCCATTTCTGTTGGAATATGTTAGTATATTTTCTGTGCACTGTATTTCTTATTATTACTTCTTTTTATTGCTACTGGGTTAAAAATCTTAACATTTAGTCATTTAAAAGAATCTCAGTCATTTTATATTTAAAAAAGATGCCTGTTCAAAAAATAAATTTTTCGTTTAATTTGATGTCAAATACGCAAAAGGGGTTATCCGGTTTTATTCCCACACTCTTCAATTACACAATTCACTGAAATCATCATTCAACATATTAATGATTTGTAATAGATTACATTTTAAAGATTACATATAGCATATATACTCTCGAGACGAGGCTAGTTCCGCGCTCAACTAAATATTGTTATTTAAAAGTGACTCGAAATTGATATGGTAAAAAGGGCAACAGTTACATCAACCTAAACAGACTACCCCAAAACAGCGCGTAACAATAAGACACCTGCCGCCGCTATCGATCCCCCGGCTAAGCATCGCGCGCAGTAGATTAACAGTGTACAGATCGTTCCAAGAGCCACTTGATTGGATTGCACCGCCAGCAGCGGCAAATTGAAGGAAGGACGAGGTGTCAGTTGCAGGTACCTTTGCGCGCGCCCGGTTCCGTTGCCAATCCAAAGTGGAGTCGATTTGCATATCAGGCGCGCGCCCAGATGATCGGACGCTGATTAGGAATTTGGACGCGTACACAGAGCCATGCGTTGTTCTCGCGATTGACGCATATAATAGGATCGTCCCATCCCGGGGAAGTAGCGTCGCGCGGCGCGGTCGACGTCTGATTGGTAATTAAGGCGATTGGCCCAGCCGGAATGATGCATGCTCGCGCGCCCCGTGCAGCCGCGCTGATTAAGCTCGGCCCAGCTGGTGGTTGGACGCTCGCCGCGAGCAGCATTCGAGACGCGTGTGTTTGGATGCGCTTTGCCTGGCACGGGGGGCAGGCAATCGCAGCGAGGGTGCACCGCTGCTTGCCCTTCAAGAAAGTGCATCGTTAACGGCTGGACGTGCGTGGCAGTGCTGACGTTGGCGAGGGAAGTCCTTGTCGCGTGGACTGCGAGGCTGTGTTTGCTTTGACGTCGGGTTAGGACGTTGTAGTTGACGTGATTGCGATGTGGATCAACGGTTATTAGGGTAATTAGGCGATTGTATTATAGTTAATGAAGCAGGTGTTGAGTAAATGTCAGCCGTGATGCCGAATGTGAGTGCAGATATCGATATTAAAAACTCTGCCAATTGTAATGAGACTATGATTTCGCAAAGAGATTTGAATTCATTCTTTATAGTATTTATAGTATCTACAATGTATAAGTAATGATACGGAGCGTGACGCCTTTTATCGTACGTAACAGTAATATTTTAGGAATGAATGTTAAAAGAATGTTTTAAAAAAATAAAAGAACACTAATAACTAAAACTAATAACACTAGAAATGCATTTGACTTATTGATTCAGTGTAAGAAAATTATAAAAATTATATAACCTCAAATATGTCAAAATTGATCCAATTCGCTAAAACGTTCACTAAAAATTTCTATGAATGGTTTGTTTAGGTTATTTGATACAGCATACATAAACATGTTTACCCACATACATACATACATACATAAATACATACATACATACATACATACATACATACATACATACATACATACATACATACATACAGACATACATACATACATACATACATACATACATACATATATGCATGCATGTATGCATGCATGTATGCATGCATGTATGCATGCATGTATGCATGCACGCACGTACGCACGCACACACATTCACACACACTCACACACTCAGATACATACATACATACATACATAAATGTATAAATACAAACATACATGTACACTTTTTGAGAGTCGCATATTCGGAGTCACCAAGTCAAATATTTTATTGAAATGATAATTTGTCTTTGAAAGAGTTTTAATTGTTAAATATTTACAAATGAAACTTGAAAATGTACTTTATTTAGATAAGTCAATGTGATCCAATTGCCTATCACAGTACGTTAGCTATGCGTTAAGTAGAATACGGCGTACATGACTAGCAACAAATAAATATTACTTTTACTAAGAAGTTTGAAACATTCTGCATTGTAAAAGATATTTTCTGAGAAACTAAACCTTCAATCTCCATATAGATTCGAAAGTAATTCGAAAATCCAATGAAAATTAAAAACTGTTGCCAACTGGTTGAAATAGGGAAGCACCATAAAAAGCGCAATAAAAGTCCATCGATTCGAAAAATAAGCTCCGCTCCTTAACCTCCCCTGCTCTCCCATTCTCCTCCGCGGACAAGAAATATAAGTCCGATAAAGTTTTTAACTTGTTTCCGATATTGAACTTTCGTTTATTGACTTTTGTTTTAAATTTTGCCGGGGCGATCGCCGCACGCGCGTCGTCCCGAGGGTTCACGTATAGCCGCACCGGCCGGCTCTGCGCTCCGTGGGCGCAGCTTGGGAAATAGCTGCGACGGCGCGCGCGCTAGGTCGAACGCACGCGGGACGATCCGGTAACAATGCCCGGGACTTCTTAAACTTCTACGAGAGAGAGAGAGAGAGACCTTTGTCCGTAATGTCTTCTTTCGATTTTCCTCATTCAATAGGTTAAAAAGGAGGAAAGAGCGGGCAAATAAGAAGTCTTTCGAACTATCGATTCGTTTTCTTTTTCATGTTTGATCTTTTACTCGTCGACTGTGGAGTTACTGTAACTGCCGCGAGTTTGTATTGAATTTGAATAGAAATATAAAGAATAAAGCTGAATCATTTATAGCGGTAAGAATATTTTAACCTTTAGAAGGCAAACATTAAGGTTGTGACACGAAAGGACACCGGGGGTCAATTTTGACTCCAAGCTTACTTTCTTTTCTACTGCCGATATAACTACAAGCTTACTTCTTGTAAACTAAAATCAAACTGAGCTAATCTGTGTACATAGAGATTTTCGAATCCATATATTTCTAATCTGAAGTAAAAATTTAAAGAAAATCTACATATTAATTATTTGGTGTATGGATCGAATTAGAAAATCGTATATATGAACTGAATCTATTTTGTGTGGCTTCATATGTCACTAAATTCAATACTGACTCAAAAATTGTAAAATTAATTTATGTAAAGAATTTTTTAACAAATAATTATATCATTACAGTTTTAACTATATAGGAAATGACTTGTAACATATTCAATTCTTACGTAGAATTTCCCAATACCACCCATGCATACAAATATTAATAATTCTTAAATAGCATGACCATTACCGTTGCTATGCCATTCTTATCTCATTTTTACTTCGGATTCGAAATCTGCACCTTCGAAAACTCCTTCAATAGATATTTGTGTTTATTTATAGTTCTGTGGAGAGAGTACGAGTTGCGGGTCATGATATTTTATGAAACATTTTAAAATCATTAACTTGTAACCGGAAATGAAGCCGTAGTTTGTTTGAATAAACCTTATATGACGAGATATAGGTGAAAAGTGATAGGTGGCCAGTTTACAAACACTGTTGGTAAAGTGACCAATTTTTAACTACTTAGAACTTCTCTAATTAAAATTCAGAGAGTACATTTTTTGCAAAAGAAACTCGAGAGATATTAGAGTTAAAGGTTCAAATAACATAATACGTCTCAATAGTTTCCGAAGCCCCACCCAAGACTCGATTTATATCTATTGAGAATCGAAAGTTCCTTAAGGTGGCCATATTACCTGCACCCCCTTACATATCAATGTTATATGTCAATAGAATATATATATATATATATATATATATATATATATATATATATATATATATATATATATATATATATATATATATATATATATATATATATATATATATATATCAATGATATAAATTAAACCATGATTTATAATTGTTTAAGTAGGTAATTCAACTCCTAAATTATTGTTCTCACTACCCATAAAAGTAATCTAAACGTTAAGAAAAGAACAATGGCCAATAACTGGCAATATCAAAATTAATGTAATTTTCTTTTTATGAAAACCTCTTGCACACTTTGTACGCTCGAACACTATCGAAACTCATGTCGACTATGACATAACGGAAAAGTGCAGTAAAATCAGGTATATAAAGAAAGAAAGTAGAGCAAGACATCGGAGCAGGCAAGCCATCGCGATTTATCGTTTCATTTATCGCTGTATATCCATAGACGACGTGGCGTCGAATCGGTCAGAAAAGTTCTTCGAACGGACGAACGCCGCCTTGAGAGCTATCGATTCAAACTAATTAAAGCTTTAATCGAATGACAAATTGACGATCAGCCGGGCAGAAAATTGTCTGCATAAATGTGCGGACCTGAGCGTTCACCGCCAGTATCTGATTAATGGAGGCCGGCGGCGGCGCGTCGCCGATCAATGAAATCTGTCGTGAATCATTGACGCGACGCGCGGCTTCGAATTCAATTCACGCAGACATGTTGCGTTTCGGGGGGGGGGGGGTATATGTAGGAGGCTACTATAATTCGACGATACTCTTTTGCATTATTGAATGACTCGCGCGTATCGTGCGCGGTGCATTTCGGAAGCTCGAATCGAACGGCAACGAGAGATATATATGGCTGTTATCCTGCACTATTGACAATAAGGCCGTCGATAATTCATGCAATCAATTTGCGCGGCAGAGGTCGTAGATTGATATGCATGCCGTCTGAAAAGCAAATCAAAATTATTAATTACCGAGGGAAGTGGAGTGAATAGAATGTCAAGCGATGTGTTGTTCTAAGAAAAGAACTATTGGTTTTAATTATAATCTCGAAGATGTTGGTGGAATTTAAAATGCTTTTCATTCATCATGTTCAATTTTAAAGATGTTGTGTCAAAATTAAGCTCGTTACCTTTCTTACTTTCATATTCTACATAATTCTCAGTAATTGGCATAAAACATCTATAAAACATCGAAAGTTTGAATTCTTTATAATTAAATTTGTATAATGTTCTTATTATAAAAATAAAAAATGAATTACATAAAATAACACAAATGAATAATAGAATATTTTCAAAGTCTTGCTAATATTCGAGATTGAAATATATTCACTAAAAATGCAAACATATAATTATTAAATGTCACTATATAATATTAACTGAATAAACTTCTTAGAATTAAATTATACGTACATATACTTATGTTTACTCACTATGTGCCAAGTTGATGATGTTGGTTAGTACATATAGTTAGTGAATGTCACTACATAATATTAACCCATTAACGTAAATCGTTCATTAGTAGTAGTAACGTCATAAAATCTATTTTGTTCGATTGCTCGCCTAATTTTTTACTTTCTAAACTGAAAAAGCACTTAAATAATTGATCATACATTACGTTGAGTATATAGGAAAAGTAAAATTTAAGAAAATAAAGTCGAAACCATGATTTACTGACACCAATGCAGGTCACAACGATACCGTTTCGGACGTTGTTCACGTTAAAGAGTTAACTGAATAAACTTCTTAGAATTAAATTATATGTATATACTTATTAGTGTGGTTCAAAATTTCTCAAATCGCAAATTTTCTTCTTGTAACCCGTTCAAAATGTTGCAATTGACTTAAAAATCAGATCTCTAATAGAAAACTAGCTCTCCTCCCATATAGGTGTATGTATCATAATAGGTTCTATAAAGTTTTGAATTCAATATGCCGCGCACTTAAAGGCAGCAAATTTTTAATTTAAAATCATAAGAAAGTTAAGTATGGAAGATGCAGATTATTATTAAAAATATTTAAACTCAAGTTGGTCTCTGAAACATGTGTGTTTAAATGGAATTTATGGACCAAATAAATAAAAAATAATAAATAAATAATCGATTGGCATCTAAAACCCAAGATATTCTATTGTCCCTTACGCTTTCTTCATAGAGTACTCGGTTTACTCTTCAAAATGCTACATTGAACGTTTGAATTCGTTAAAATACACTGCCATGAAAGTTCGTAAATAATTGCAGGTTTTTTAGTGAAAAATTAGAAAATTACAATTTTACTTAGGAGAAAAAAATGGCTTTGGCTTGCCTAATGCGATGAAGTTGTTAATAAACTTATAATAAACGTAAAAAAGAATGTGGTCCACCCTGATACTCATATTTACCGACGGTGTACCAAGTTGATGATGGTGAATGAAGTTGATGACAATGATTCACGGTGATCTTCTGAGGTTTATAAGCATGACTAAAATGTGGCAAAAAACAGAAGGTGGTTCTACCCTATTTTTGACCTGCAGAATTAAAAATCGGTCCTTGAATCGTAATAGCTGATCCCCTTTTCGAGACATAGACAGAAAACATCATTCTTTCACTGTATTTGAGCTTACCGTTTAGTTTATATTGAAAAATTTGCATTAAACATGGAAAATGAATAATTATCAAATTAATTATTAAATTAATTATTTATTATTATTATTATTAACGATTAAATATTAAATTAATTAATTATTATTATTATTAATGATCAATTATTAAATTAATTAATTACTATTATTATTATTAACGATTAATTATTAAATTAATTAATTATTATTATTATTAATGATCAATTATTAAATTAATTAATTATTATTATTATTATTATTATTATTAACGATTAATTATAATTATTTAATATTATTAATTATTGGATTAATAATTAATTATTTTTTGAATTACTTAAATTATTTATCTTTATATATATTCAAGGGTTTTCATTCAATACTCGGAATTGAATGTGGTGACACGCGTTAAAATTTTGCATACAGATTCGTAATAATTTACTTAATATCTACACAGTTTTTTATTTCATTCTCTGTTTTTTTACATACATCGCACCCTACGTCAATACATTGTAATAGCCGAGTTCTATAAGTGGCCATGTTTCACAAGCAAACTTCTAAGTCGAATATCTGAAGTATATCATCGGTAATAAGTATTGAAAATATTCAGGGAACTTCTTAATTCTCTAAGCAATGATATATGTGAGTTTCATTACGTTGTCTGTACCACTCTCCCCTACCTATGAAATATTAAATTCTTTATTATTTAATAGTGAAACATGCATGGGACACAAACTTTTTAATTATCAATCACCTAATTACCATCCGAACAATGATTCATTACAAAATAATATATCAGTTAGAAGCACTTACAGGCTCTAATATTGCGCTGAATCGAATACATCTAATTACAGAAACCACTCATACTTATCAACCATAAACTGCGCAAAATCGTTCAAGGACAAATGTGAATCAATCCGAAATTTTGTTTCCACCAGCCCGCCGCACGATGAAGCCGTTACAGGAGACGCCCTAATTCTCCCCGATCACGCGCTCCTACGGATTGATGGCCGAGCGTCGATCACAGAAGGTTGACGTCCGAAATTCATCGATAAATTTCTCGGGGGCGCGCGCGAGTCAGTCAAATTTGGCAGCGGCATCCACCGCCGCGAGCGCCGAGGAGAAATGTGTATCACGCGACAGCACGCGGGCGCAAACAAATGGCCTCCTAGCGCCAGCGTGCGAGGCGCGCCGCGCTATACGTGCCACGTTCCCGTGTCCATATAGTAGCTCTGCATGGCAGGAGGACTACTAGCTTCGACAGTCGCGTGTTATTTTCGGCTCGATAATAAATTCAAGCGGCTGACGCGAGCGACGGCGCGTTGTTGTTGGGCTAAAAGATACGGGGGTGCTTTTGCAGGAGCGGTCTGCTTGTTGGCTCGGCATTAGTCTTTGGAGCTTTCGGTGGTTTTTATTGGGGATTTTGGATGAATGGGGCAGGCTTTTGAAATGGGGATTATAGTTTTTGTTTCAGAGGTATTCGTAGATATGGAATATGAAGGGAAATTTTATATTTGCGATTGCAATTGGCAGCTTGAAAAATATTTAAATAAATTTAAACTGAATCTTCCGCTTTTCGAAGCTTTGAGAATTAAAATTTTCTACATTTTGAATTTTTCTATGCTCTGGCGTGAATTTCTAACTTCTGTAAGTAGGTTCCATATTTCGAAGTATAAACAAAATCCTGGCAAAAGTTTAAGCTTCTAGTATTCGAATTTCTAAGAACATGCTAGTGTATAAAATAGATAGATGTCTGTCGGAACAACCGAATATATTAATACAATTTATCGATATGTATTTAAGCTAAATAATAAAGCAAAGAACTTTTTTTCGATTCTTGATTTTAAATACTTAGATAAGTTAACACGCCAGTGAATGAACACTTTTTCAAAAGAAATCTTAAATTATATATTTTTATACTTTTTACATATAACAACTTGTCTCTACTTCGATCGTAAAACCTTAAAAAAGCTTTCTAGTAACTACTTAATAGACGAAAAACGTTTAACTTAAGAAAATGATAATACCATATTACCTGTTATTACATTCACTCACAATACTTTAGTTAACATTTTTCTAAAAATATTCACGTAAAAACCATATATTTTCCATAACTCGCATTGCCCTTAATTCAAATGTTTTTTGATCCCCGCGCCACTTTGAATTACGAAAGCTTCACAGTACCTCCACGCGAGTACGGATAATGCACCTTACACAGCCAATACTGCAGCTTCCCTCTCCCTCTCTTTCATTCCCATTTTCGTGCATTCGCGTGAACTCGGCGCCACAATAATCCTCGGGTGTCAAGAGCCGCCGAGTGAGACAGTTCAACACAGAGCGTCATAGGGGTTGGCAGAGAAGAGAAAGGGTGCGAAGCACACACACACAGGGCCTCGCAGATTCTGGAGGAGTTTAGCATATACGTTTCGACACAAAGAGACCTGACCCGCCCATGTGCAGAAGGCGGATCTGTTGGAGTTCTGCGCTCTCTCGCGTTTGACGAGAGAGAGAGAGTTGGAGAGCGTGCTTTTGACGCTCCGAATGGGTATTTACAGCCCGCGCGCGCTCTGTCGGAGGCGCGTCCGTTCAATTGTCCTTTGTCGCGCGAGGACTGCACCGGTGCCGACAGTAGGCCAGGGTACTTACTTTCATCCAGCGCGCGTCTTCCAAAATGTAATCTCGCGTCTTCGGTCGAGTCGTCAAAGAGTTACTTTTAATTTTATTATTCTGCAGCGTACAGGTATGTTATAGTAGAAGGATTATGTTAAGAGTTATGTTTACCTACTATACTTGTTCCGGCACAAAGGAGGATTCACAAGAGGAGATATTAATAATTCGATCACAGTTTAAACTTCTAAAGTTATAATTATACAAGTGCCTAGCCGATATATTCCTCTGACGCATTTATGCTAAAAGCCAGTGCTTTTCCTGCTAGTTACACGGCTGAACCTATCGAGAGTCAAAGCTGCACTGTCCGCCGTTGTCGAGAGCGCCAACGCTGGCCCTTTTTTTACGGCCTTCTTTTTGGGAAAACGCACTTGAGACCAAAACACAAGCTCAACCTTTACGAGTAGCCGCTTTAATTCGGTTCTCTTTCTTTTATAGTGCTGTAGCTATTGTTCTTCAATAGTTTAACCACCAATATTGCTTTACATTAATTAACATTACTTCTGTTTGTAACAACACTGTTACATAGATATGTAGATTGAATAATGAATAGTCGACTATAATTGAAGGGCTGGATGCAGTAAGGGAATTAGCATTTTTTGAAACGCTTTTCATCTCAAATAATACTGCATAAATAAAATATATATATAGTGCTGAAGAAAGAACTTGGCTTTACGACACAATATCCTTTTTTACTTTATCTGAGCACTATTATTTGAGATAAAAATCTTCAAAAAAAAGTGCTAGTCTTCTTATTGCATCCGGTCCTTCAATTATAAAAATACTCATATCTAGGTAAAACTCATTTACGTTCCGTATACGAATAATTTATTATTTAACAAAATTTTAAAGTACATATTTCAATCGCACTTTTAAAAATAATTGGAATGAAATCTCTCTGAATTATAACGAGATTTTGTTCCAATTACTTTTAAAGTTGAAGTTGAAATATAGACTTTAAAGTTGTATAGAGAGGTATCATGGAAAATTGGAATTCTTAATTGAGTATAATATCGCCTACGATGCATATATCTATTCGTTTATTAACTAAATACCATTTTTTCATTAAAAAGAAGTTTGATATGTATATTATCTACAAAATATATTATTACTATTTATTACTAAAGGAAACTATTAAAATATATGTCTACTCTCACTACCGTCGCTACACACAATAAGAAGAAATTCTGAATACGCCCATTGTGTATCGCGCATTCTCTCAGATTTTCGAGTTCGATTCTTCCCTTCTTGGCTTTAGACACACGCCCTTAAAGTCGACTAGACGTTATAGAATGTAGCGAACCGGCACATCCCCGAGAATCCTTAAATCCTCCGCAGGAAGATGCCGCCGCCACAGAAAAGTCCAGATGTCAGTCGCAGTCTAGCCAGCCCTGAAATACGTAAGATTTGGAACGTCGGTCGCGCTCGCGCATTTTCAGACAATTTCATTCGTTATACCTCTCTCCCTAGACGAGATTGTCGGAAAAAGGTGCAAGTGGGATTTACGCTAAGTACCCCCGGCGAAGAGGTTGAATTTGACATTCTTGTTTTAAACTGAAAATAAAACTTGGAGAAGTTGAATAGTGACTCTTAGAATAGGAAATCTCGTTGCTGAAGCTTTATTACTTTATGTAATAAGTATTATGTAAACACATTGTTTGGCTTTATTGTAATAATTCTTCTATTTCTATGTAAGTAGAATAATAACGAGTTACGCCAGGCTTTCATATAAAATTATTATAATTTAAATTCATCTAGTTTCAATGTTTACTAGAAAATACCAAACGACATTTTAAGCAATCTGCATTGTATAATAAATAAGCTTAGCATCCAAATAAGCCGTGAGGCGATTTGCCGACTGTTTTGTAGTAAGAATGCTACAAAGAAGATGAAGCGCACAGGGGAAAAGCGAAAATAACAGACGTATAAGTCGAAAGGGTCCGCAGAGAGTGAGCGAGTGAGAGAAAGAGAGAGAGAGAGAGAGTATAGAGAAACGGAGCAAAGATAAAGGTGAAACACTGAAGTACGCGCTATTGAAGTTATTGTCCAACAACTTGCTTTGTGAAACTCGCTATATTTGCTTTGGCGACCATGTGAGAGGATCTCACGGCGCTTTGATCTCTCTCTCTCTCTCTCTCTCTCTCTCTCTCTCTCTCTTTTGCTCCGTATCTCGCTCTCTCTCTGTGTCTCCCCTGTCTCTGTCTACTTTCACTGACAGGTCATTAGCGTAAGGAGAAACGCTGCAAGGCAAATCTACGTACTCTGGGATATGACAAACGGCACTACCTTACACATTAGTGCAAGTGGCATGTAATATATATGAAATTGATTTAATAATATTAATCTTGCAACTTAACATTTTTAGATATTTTTATATCAGCCATGAATCTATAAAAATACATTAGGAATTTTCCACAATAAAATTCTGCACCTATGTATTAGATAGAAGATAAAATTATTTTTAGAGGGAATTAGGCCTCAATAATACGAACAATTACGGGAATCTATCGATTTTTATTTAAATTTTTAAATTTTAAATTAAATTAAATAGTTGTATTCGGTAATTATTGGTATAACCAGAGTTCAACACCCCCTACCCTACCCCTACCTTAAAAATCTATTTTTGTTAATAAAAATTTTTATATGCTTTTATGATTTTGAATATCTTTTATGGCTCCAAAGATAAATAAGAAAAATGGTTAAAATAGCATTTTTCACAGGTATATTTTCTTAAAAATAGAACCAAGGAAACATAATTGCTAAAATTAAATTACTTTTATTTGTTTTAGCTATGTATAATTCAATTTATTAATGATAATAGTAAGCATTGCAGTAAAAAAAATTAAACTCAAATATCTTCCATCCACCGAATCATCCTCATTACTGATAATATAATTGTTGAAAGAGTTCCCAAGATTACATCAAACGCGCGTTCCACTCAATTTATGCTTATTTAGCACGAACCGCTTGAAATTTAATACAAATCTTATCCGCAACCAGCGTCACGCGCTGCGAAATATTTCGCTCCGTATAAAAATAAAAATCCAAAGCTCGCAACAGTTTAGAGATAAAAATTTTACGATCTCCATTCCCCTAATTGAATTAAACGCCTGACGAGCTAATAATAATAAAAAAGATATCCCTATCGCCTCGATCTCCACCGCGGTACATTAACCACACCAGCACCACGAGAATATAAACTCTCCCTTTCGTCGCGCGCACGCAATTCATCAGCGACTACATCATCCGCGTAGAGTTAAGTTCGCTTCCCTCCCGGCGCTCTTAATTAGATTTCTGCTTTATCTCGAATTCAGTAGATGTTTATCTTTTGTGCCTACGTAAAAAGGCCGAAATTCTCTCCCTCGCCTATACATACATACCGATTCTCCGACTCACTCCCTCCCATAGCTCAGTTGTATAATGCCTTGTCTTCACTGGCAGTTTAATACCGTCTCGCTTTAACCTTCAATATTGAATAACATTTATGTTGTTTGGAAAAGAAATACTTTTTTAGTATGAATAAATAGAAAAAGCAATTCTCTACACAATGGAAGTCTTTAAAATCTTCTAGCAATTATCAATGTGGTGTTATTTAATATTAAAAGTTAAAGCGAGCCTCTATTAAAGTGCCAGTGAAGACGAGGCATAAGCGTCAACACAAAGGGTCGCGGCTTGCGGTGCGGTGATACACGGAGAGAAACTTTTGCGAGCGCACACCCCGCGAGTTCCTTCCGTGCGTTATATATACGCGAGAGCGTGAGCGAGCTTACTACGTGTTCGGCGTGCAAAGTAAGTCGCGAAATTCAGGACGAGCGAACTGAATTAACACGAGCGGCGAGTTGAACAAACTCCGTCTGTCGTAAAGTTGTTTGCGTTCAGGAAACAAGTTGTTTGCAAGAAACGTAATTGTTAAGGTAAACGCTTTTCTTGCGATAAACTAGCAAAATGTCTTTAATCACCTTTATACGGTTTATACGTTATTTTTCAATTTAAAAGGAAAATGTTTAATTAATTCACGAGCTAATTCTTGTAAATAATTGTCAATTTATATTATAAATTATGAATTTATGAATTTATTCAGTGTGCTAAAGGATGTGTATATGAAGGACCCTGCTTTTCATCACAAGTAATTTAAGCAACATAAATACCTGCTGAAATGCTTCATAAACGAAAAGCAGTTTATAAAGTTAACCTTATTATTAATGTTATTTTAAATACTGTTTATGTACGTATGAATAAAATTTTAAACTTCCACATGAATTTGAATACATTTTCTACATTTTAATCCTTACGCTATAACGAGACAAATTCTCGTTCGTGTATGCTCTGCCGTTTCTGCAACGATCAGACAAGTAAAATATGTAAAGCCCATCATTTTACTCCTTTGAAAAATGCATTTTTTTGCCTAGCCAACGTGCTGGCATTAAAAAAATTTCCCTCGTGCATCGCATGAATATGTTTGCAGCGTGGCGCACGGCGCTGCTGCCTCTGCAGGATTCAAAATTCAAAATCGTCTATTCTTCAAAATTGCGTTTCCCTCACAACGTATCAGCCATAAAGCCACCGAGGAATAGCTGCTGCGCGTGACTTACTGCCTTTGCACAGTTGACTCCCGGCGCCGTATTTCCCTCGGGCGAGTCACCGGAAAACAAGCGTGCGCATAAAAGATAAATGAATCTATGTGCACGCGACTATCGGTGTTTCTTTTTTACTACAAAATGCAAATGCAGAGTAAAGATACTAGTGGTCAATTATTATCTAGTTGTCAATTATGTTTTATTTCAATTTGTCTCTCAGGTTTGCTTTCTTTTTTCTTACATGTAACGTTTAACATGTACGTAATCTACGTATTTTACAGTTATGATGTGTTCATAATATATAATTACGATAGAAATATAGACTACGTAGAAAGGATTATTACAGTTATGAAAGTTGCAAGATTGCTATCAGGTATATATGTATATAATTTATTTAAAACAATAATTTCAGACTGTAATAGCAAAAATTCATTCGATTAGATGTTGACTATACTATCTAGCATTTTCGTTCGAAACGATAAATATCTTAGATTTCGCGTTAAAACGCTATCTGAAATTTTCGTTCATAACTGTACTATCCAACATTTTATTTAATTTTCAATTTCATGGATCATATCTCTTTGAAGAGTTGTCGTTTTTAATCGGGACTACAACGTTTCAAAGAGATATCTACTAAACATTGAAAATTAGATGTACAAAGTGAAATCAACCAGTTATTATAGTTGTTATAAATGCATTAAAAAGTTTCCAATTTCTCATTTGTAAAAATGCACGGATTAATCAAAGCAACAAGCTTTGTAGTTTGTTACAAGGGCGATCCTTTAGCTACGAAGCGCGCAGTTACAATCAGTATCCGAATCAATGAACATCGGGAATAAGAGAAAGAACGAGAGAACGGTTGCGAAGGTAAACGGGGAGGAAAAAGTGACGCGGGAAAGCGGGAGCAGAAGTGCCGCTGGCTGCTGGGGCGCGCTGCGAAACCAGACAGATGGGCAGAAGGTGCGCAGGAGGAAAAGAAAGAAGGAGGGAGGCGCGACGAGTGATTGATGGAAACGGGCCGGTCCGAGGTACTTGAATTTTCCCATCTCTTAGTCGAAGCTTATGTTTTCTCTTTCTCTCGTTCTTTCTCTCGACGTCGACTTCCCATGAATCACCTCATGGCCATTTAAGGCGATAGCCGCGCGATACTTTCTAACTGTTGAAGATCAATTTATACGGGGAAGTGATTGTAATGGACAATCGGTTTACGGAATAAAAGACAAGTGAGATAATTTAAATTGAGTATATTTTAATTAAATATTGATCTTATGGGTTTTATTGTAAAAGTGTTTCAGAAATACGTCACTCGGACAATCATGCTTCTATGTCTTACCGTACTCGGTTTGTTCTACTTATCCAACTAACAACGAGAGTATCGCACTCGTCGGAAACGATTTTCGATGAGGCTTTGGGAGCTGCTTTCCGGTACCCAAAAATGAAGCCCTGTACTCGTATTTCATTCTATTGGACCCTTGCTCTTGAGATATGAATTATTTTACCTCGAATATGTGTTATTTTAATGAAAAATGGCACTTCTACTTCATATCATTACTATGTAAGTTTTCATGCTGGAAGAAATGTTCAAAAAGTAAATAAACGTAGGCAAAATGAGCCTTTAATTTAATTTAAGCTTTGTTTTGATATCAATTTGATCCAAATCAATTAGTAATCGAAGATGGTAACTGAAAATGCATGAATAATTGAGAAAATTTATATTTTATAAATTCGTTGATTTTCATGCTTTTTGAGTCACCATCTTCAAATGTTAAGTTTCGGGCCAGATAATTAATTTTATTTATAACTTAACTATAATAGCCACTTTATTGACCTGAACAGCGGGACAAAAGTAGTTTTTTATTCCCTCTTATATTTTATTCCCGCAAATTTTCTTTACTCCCACATTTGCGGGAATAAAATCCATTACTTTCGCATTTGCGGGAATAAAACCCATTACTCTGGCATTTACGGGAATAAAATCCAAGACTCCCGCATTTGCGGGAGTAAAATCCATTATTCCCGCTTATCAGTTTTTCTAGCTTATCCTCTTATATTTAATTTTTACATTAATATAATCATATTCTGCTCTTTTAAAATAAAAAAAATAAACTACATAACTTACTATTTTATACGAAATAAACATTTATTGATTTGATGTATTTGACATTTTATACATAATATTTAATTGTTATATAAAAATCGTTTCGTATGGACAGTGAGTGAGTAGGTCCCACTTTTCAAGTCAACGAAGGGCCTAATACAGTTAAGTCGTGAATAAAGTTCTATATACAACACGAGAGTGAAGTTGATTAATCCCTTGGGTAAAACCCACCCGCGGGAATAATCTACGACTTTAATCCCTCATTGTGGGTCCCACTTTTCAAATCAATAAAGTGGACACAGATAAGTTCTATATGTAATCTTCGACTTTATTCCATTGTTGCATAATGTACTACTACACTAAACAAAGCTTAAATTAAATCTCTTTTCGCCTACTTTTATTTACTTTCTGAAAATCTTTTCCAGCTTGGAACTGACATAGTGATATGAAGTAGAGGATCATATGACGTACAATCATATGAAGTAGAGGTATTTTTTCCGTTAAAATTATACGTAATCGGAGTAAAATAGCTTCTATCTCAAGAATAAAGGGCCCATTGTAACAAAATACGAGCACTGGACTAAATTTTTTGGTACCTTCGAGCACCTCCCATAGCCTCATCGATAATCGGTTCTGACAGGTAAGAATCTCTTCTTGTAAGTGCATTTTTGTACTTCAGTAGGCAAACAACTCTTAAAGAAATATTTAAACACATTTTTTTAATACAACACTTAGAAGACAATTCGAAATTTCATAAATAAGTTAAAACTACTTTTTTGCAACTAAAAAGAGTTCTAAAATCTGTTTTAATTTTTGATTTTGCCAATTTCCTAACATCACAGGCACTGAGAAAACTCTAACATAGCGCCGAAGTGAACGGATCAATCAACAAAAATACCCTGTATATCAACAGAAAAGAATTTCTCCGAAAATCAGAGTATCCATTCAAACTCACATTTTGCGTCGACAATATACTCCCACCCAGAGTTCGACCCTCATTACGCACACGTGACGCCGCAAATCGAACGACCCGGATCTCCGCTTCTCAATAAACTGCGAATCCCCGCGCAGATGCGTTCGCTCGTCTCAATCTTTCCCGTGCTCCTCTCGCTATGAAGCTCATTCGTTGCAGGCGCGTCGTCCAGGCAATCATACGAGCCGCGCGGCAAGGATCCCGAAACGAATGGCCGCACGACCTTCATAATACATTTGCTGATTCCCGCGTCCCGCTGTAATGGCGCCGCACTTTATCTCTCTTTGTCTTCCGCAGCTCCTCGTCCCCGTCCGCAATTTTTCCCCGAGGCAATTACGCTATTATACTATTTGTCACTCGCTGCCCTCGAGGTATTATCGCGTGAACGTTTGTCGTTAAATTTTTCATTTGCGGTCATGTACTTCTTTTGCTGTGTTGTTTGTATGTACCTACTCCGTATTTGAGTTTCATAATTGCGCGGTTCTTGACAATAATATCGTGAAATTTTATTGTGCGTTTCTTGCAGTTGTATTTTGTATACTATGCGAATGTAAAAAATTAATTGTAATTCTGTATTTGGTTTTCGACTCACAAATTTTAGTTATTTTAAATACAAAAAATTCTGATTAGTGACCTGAAAATTTGTCGAAAGAACTTTTTTACACAAGTTCAGTACGATAAAATTGTGCGATCTAGGGGGTTAATTATTCGTTGGCTTTTTAAGCACGTACTTCACGTATTTTCAAAATGTTAAAATACTAGCAAATATCGAAAAAATTGCACGTATATTTAAATTACTTTAGAATTCTCTTTTATATTTATCTTTCATTTTCGTACGTGCATTGCAAAATAGAATACCACTGTTGTTTATAAAGAAACTACTACATTTATTCTATCGTAAAATTACATTTTCTCCGATTGTGAATAATACTTGAAGATATCTAATTCAACAGAAAGTTTCAAATCAGCCTGTTAAAAAATACTTTTACAATTATGCACCACATGAATAGTAGTGCTAAAAGATTCATTTAAACGTTTTTAAGTATTGTCTGCCAACCTGAAGTTGTAAAAGTGAAATGTCAGTCAAGATTTTAATATTTACACAATTTATACTCAATTCTACCACCCACACTTTCTAAAAAGCCAGAAAAACTTTTCAGTCTCAACTATTCACCCAATACAATATCCTCGCGGGCAACACCTCCGCCACGAGCATCGGCACGTCGACGTGGCGCAGCACCGAGCCGTTGCAGGCCGATCGTTGCACGCGCGCCCCCGCCCTCGCGAAACTCATCTCCGGCGCGCGCCCTGAGCTTCGTGCTCTCGAGGCGTAATGTACGAAGCACGAGTACGATCTGCCACCTTTCTCCTATAAACCCCGCAAAAAGAGAGAGAGAGAGAGAGAGAGACGCATATTTTGGGGAAAAAGGGAATTTCGCGACGAGAGAGATGCGTGAGGGGCGTCGAGATATGGAGGGGAGTGTGGAGCGGAGGGAAAAAAGAGCCGGCAAAATGGTTGCGCAGCGCGCGGCAAGTCGGCAAGTGCAGCGCGTGCTGCGCCACCACCCTCTTTGCTCTGAATTCTCGATCACGGCGAGAGAGAGAGAGAGAGAGAGAGGAGTGGTGAAAGCGGCTCCGAAGTTTGCGAGGGAGAAGGAAAGTGGCCGTTCGATGGAGGAAGAGTGCTGCTGGCCCTTCGTGAGAGGAAACTATCCCGGCAGAGCTGAGAGTTCGCAACTTTTCACTTGCCGCTGCTGCTACGTAAGATATTTTTAAATGCACGCCTGCATCTGCATTTTTAAAGATGCTTCTCCTGAGGTTTTATTCTCGCTTCTTTTTTCGCTCCGTCGTGTCTGTTGTTTCGTGTAGTATTGGGGGAGTTTATTCTCTTGGATGTTCAGTTACGAAATACTTTCCTACTTTTGATTCATTGTGCGGTTTTAAAAAGTAATGCGGTGAACTTGACTTTATTTTATATCATTTTTGTTTTGTATATTATATATTAGGTATGATGGGCTTTCTCGTCAAGATGATACATTATTTCAAGCATTATTTATACTGAGATGAATTTTCAAAGGGAAAAGTTTCGGAAAGTTTTGAGACCCTAGACGTCGGTGCGTTACTCATGTATCTCTTCTGTAAATCTTTAATACCCAACTTCTAAGATCTTCGAAAACAATTTTTCATTGTACTTTTTACAATAACTGCCTACACAATACACGTCAAAAAGTTTTAAGCATCGTAAGATACAAAATTCATTTTGCAAACTAAAATTTACAGGTTCTTATGAGTCTGAAGGTAAATTTTGGTTAAAGAAATATCTGCAATCTTTTGATGATTTTGATAATTTATTAATCACGCAATTTCTTTTTAATTCTTTACATAAAATGAATTTATATTGTTAAATATACTTATTTTACGTAAAAAATTACGTCAGAAACTCAATTTAAAAGTTTGAAGACCTTTAATGTTCTGTTATCAACGGTTTCATCGAAGCAGTGACTGTGACTATTAAATGCTTCTTGCGCATGATAAATAGACCTGTCTACTCAAAATCTTGTCCAAACATCGATTACAAATATAATGAAAAAAGGTAGGAATTTTTGTTAAAAAATAATCATTTAAAAGGATGTAAGAATTTAGCATTTTAGTATTTTCAAGATTATTATTAATAATTTTGTTTATCTATCGTACATATAAAACTTATGTATGAAAAATTAGTATATTTATTAAAAATAAATGGTTTTTAATAAAGACACATAACTCTTTTGAATATGTTAATACAAGTAAACGAAATTACGGGTAGATTCATTAATTTCTCGTATTTATCTAATCTTTAATGAAAAACTATAATAAATTTAACTTGATTTAACAATTTAAATTGATTTCAAAATTTTAAGCAGAAACCCCACATAAAATTTATCTTAAAAATAAATAACAGAATACCCGTTCGACAAACAATAACTCACAATACACATTGAGCATTGAAAGTGCAATTAGGCGTCGTATCAAATCGTTTACGAACGAATTAGCGCGATACTAAACAATATGCATCACCTTGGCGGAGGCGTTCTCTCGATCTTTCTCTCTCTCTCTCTCTTTCTGCCTCTCTCTCTCTCTCTCTCTCTCTCTCGTAATCAACCGCCGTAAATCCGATCTCCAGATGGCAGCCGTACGCAACGTGCGCCAATATATATATATATATATATATATATATATATATATATATATATATATATATATATATATATATATATATATATATATATATATATATATATATATATATATATATATATATATATATATATATATATACTATACACGAGAGAAAGAGAGAGAGAGAGAGAGAGAGAGAGAGAGAGAGAGAGACAGAGAAAGGGAGAGAGAGAGAGAGAGAAAGAGAGAGACAGAGAAAGGGAGAGAGAGAAGGTTGCTGGCTTGGTTTCACCTCGCATACTCATAGAACTCGCGCGCCGTAACACGTATCGCCCATGAAATCCCATAACGCGCGACGGGATTTATACGCGCAACGTCGCCGATAAACGCCCCCGACGCCGTCAAGCTTCCAAAGATCGTCCCTCCTCACTCCCGAAGACCTGACGCTTACCCCCCTATCATCATCAGCATTAACCTCGTCATCGAGAGGCAAAATGTCGACTCGTACGCGCGCTCTAGATGCAGTTTCGATAGCGGTGAGATTCAGTGCGCAGTAAATTTGAAGGTTTATTGAAATTAGGGTGGAAATGCTTTCGCGTACTGTAGAGACGAATACTTTTGACCAAAACTAACTTTTGTCTGAAATGAATCGTTGAATTGGAAGAGCCGTGGATTACCAGATTTAGTATTAACTGATGCAGTATTTTTTTTGCTGGGAAACAGTGCTAATATACATCATGTACGTAATTATGTTTTGTAGACTAAGTACTTACATAATTTATAAAATATTAATTAGTGTTTAAACTGGCTATTATCTTGTAATTAGTTATTTAATAAAGTCATTTTTAAATAAGATAAAAAGAAACCTTTATGTTGGTGTTTAGATTTACATCAAAGATACGTCGGGCGATGTGTGAGACTTTGCACAAAAAATTTTTGTTGCGACTGCAAATTTTTCGTACCATTTGTACAAAATTGATTCACATTATCGAGTAAAGTACACTCGACAAAACAAGCATCTGATCAAATTTGTTTAAATTTTTTTTAAATCCTCCAAAGAGGTTAGCAAAAACAAACATTCGATCCAATGAAAATGCAGTATTTCAATAAAATTCAAATAGACTCGATCACTTGTTTGTTCCGTCGAGTGTACATGTTAAAAATTATCAAGAGAAATATAGACACACATTAATCAGAAAATAATAATAATAATAATAATAATAATAATAATAATAATAAATCAATGTGTTTTAATACAAAACGCGATTCTATAATGCTTTTAGGAAAACTTTTTGTCAGCATTATAAACGTTCCTTTATTGGGAAACAATTAACCACAACAAAACAATTCATAACTCATAAAAAAAGTATGAAACGGTTTAAATCAACGATTTATTTATATTATTTTGGAATTCCAATTATTGCACAATCATAAGTATCCTAGAAGGATATAAGAGTCAATTTGTTGCGAATTTTTGCCTGACACAACAATGATATTTTACATTTTAGTGAGCGTGCAAAAATTGTTGAGCGGAAATGTGAAAATTAATTAAAAATAAAAGAGACCTAGAGCTGCAGAGCTGAAGTGGCAATACATTCAGTTTCGTATCGGAGAGTGGACAGGCCTTTCGATAATTAATTAAGAGTTATTCTGTCAAAATTATTGATAGAGAGTTGTGAATCACGTCCTCGAAAAAAATATTTATTTTTAAACTGATAAATACAGGAAATATATTATAGACGTAAATTAGATCCTTTAGTTTCTCATTATTATTTACGTGAATATTCTAAAAGTAAATCACACATCATTAACTTGTTTTTCAATATCATCATTAGCACAGTTCATTCATATGGAAAGCACTCATGTGCATACTATAGAAAACCTGTGTATACGCGGATTTTCTGTGAATAGATGACAAAGTGCAAAGCGATAATTATGCAGAATTATCTCCGATGGCCAAACTGAATAGGACGTAAATGAAATACTTTATCGTATATTAATCACGATCAATTGACGAATTCGAGTTCGAGCGGTTAAACAATCATCGAAATTCTATTTTCGAATTATTGATGAGTTCTTGCATAAATTATTAAGCGGATTCGACATAATAGTTATTATAATTCAATATTTCCCAGTTCATCAAACGTTATCTTACTACATTCAAATTATTTAAAATATATCAAACAGAATATGAGCGATTTACAAAAAAAAACTTGTTAGAATTCGTATATTAAATGTTTTCTTTTATTTTAAAGCTATGCAATTTATGAAATACAATGCATCGGTTTAAATACTAATTTTTTCAATTTTTTTAGTAAATATGCTCACCACAATTAATAAGATTTTTCTTTATTTTCCAAACATAAAAATTTATATCAATTGCTTCCTGATAGAGGAAGCTTTGTGATGGTAAAATAAAAAGTTTTACTAAAAACATGTTACCAACATGTTTTGAGATACTGGGAATCAAAATACACTACGAGTATTTTTAGAAAATGTTTGTATGAATATGTGTGTGTGTATGTATGTGTATGTGTGTGTGTGTTATTTTAAAACGTTTTTTGATCGCTTATGTCACAGGAATGGCATGTTCATTCTTTACCAAACACATCTAATTTGTTTCGTTTTTTAATGAAGATTCGAAGTTGAACAGAAATTGAAAGATTCATTGACTCTGGTATGTTAGAAATATTACGATCAATGAAGTATAAATGCATTAAACAAAGCACAAGATTGCCTATCCGTTACAACCCCAAATCTTAGATCGCCTTTTTCTCTTCTTTTGTTATACACGAAAAAAGTCATATTTAGTTTCAACGGTTACCTATATCTCGGAAATCTATGATGGCAAATCGTTCACAAAATTTTAAAGGATTAGGAATGCAGTTAATCTACGTATAACTAACCTTGATTACAGTTCATTTAAATATTTAAATAATTTTAACAAACTACATACAGAGAAAAAATTGATGTAATAAGGATTATTACCTATCTTCTGTAATTTTAGTAAAAAATGATCTTTTATCAAACCATCAATGATAAAACGCACACCCTTTTTGAGGTATTATTTAGAAAGAGATATAGCAATTTAAAATAAGCTTTTTTATATGTTACTTTAGTTGATTTTTAAACACATCAGTCCGTCAGCTCCGTGGCATTAAAATTTACTACATTATCTAACGCATTTAAGTATACAACTAATACGTTATTTCTTACATAAATATAGTTACATACATATACAACATATATTTATTATTCTAGAGAAACCAAATTATAAAATATAACAAACCAACTATACTTTTAAAACAAATCTAATATATTTCATAAACTTTTCATTGCTTCACATAAATATTTTTACAAATGCAACATTCGAAATATTTCCAGGCATATCTGCCGTTAAAAATCTCTAGCTTCACAACGATGCACACGGATTACCAAAAATCCCCAAAATAATTCATCATTCACCAGTCGTCCAAAAAAGAACGCAAAGAACTAAAATCCGAGATCGAAAACGGGTCACCAGTCGCACTGCTCGCTCCCGTCATCGTCGGAGCGCCAAACGGCCGCCGACATCCACTGTTGGTCTTTCGCAGCGGCTGATTTGTACATAATGGACACGTCCATTATCGCAGACACGGATAATACTACCCCTCGGGCGCGCGCGCGTTCGAAAGCTCGAGAGAGAGCTGCAAACGCGTCGGCGCGCTCGCCCGCACCTGATTGATTTACAGGCCTTATCTGAGTCATGCAGCGAGCGAGCGAACGAACGAACGCGCCCATTTCAGATTACGCTCGTGGAATCGCATTCAACAACTTGATCCCTCTCATTGAATTTTCGTTTTGGCGCGCATTTCCGATGACGCACTCTCCATGGCTGCGTCGAGGATCGGGGGGGGGGGGGGACTGGCGGGGGTGATTCGTCGGGGAATTAGAGCTGCGGGAGTTTTTGTTTAGGTTGGATCATACTCTGTGTATTAATAGTTCATTGATACATTTAGTAATCTATAGAGGCGGGTATATGTGTGTTTATTCTCGTATTACTTCATTTTTTATAACTAAAAATTTACGAAGTAAATCAATAAGGATTAACAACCTGTACGAGCTAGAAATTAATGAATCGTAAAATTATTGCCATGAATTTTCTAGTAATTCAGTTTTAACTCATTTATCGATCCTTATCTTATAATTAAAATCAAGAAAAATCAATGATAAAAGCTTCACTATGAATATAATTGAATACCTATATTTAGTTGTATTTGAATACTAAACTTCAATATATATTTAAGTTGCAGTTCTGTTCTATTCTTTTAAAACTTTAAATTAATGATGTCTTAAACTGCACTGAAAATACATGTTATTTTCATGTTACAAAGTTGGGTTTCAGTTTACTGATTGTTTCAATGTTTTATTTATTTTTGAAAATGTTTCGTAAACAAATAATAATACAACTTTTTCCAAAATGTAAGCAAACTTTTATTTGTAACAAGAAAACCAGTCTTTTTAGTTTAGTTTTAAGAAGATTAATTGATTTAGTATACACAGGAAACATTGTAAGTCAAAATCAGATAATTGATAAAATTAATCATCGTCGTGTGATTTTGAAAATTGAATCTAAAATATAAAAATAATAGAACATCTTTTAAAATATTAAGAAAGTATCGCAGAACCTCCCTTTAATAAATTAAGTTATTATTTCTTAAATTTTATCTTGATGCAGGCATTTCAGATTAAATATTAATCCGCTTGCATCACGCGAATATAAAAAGCGTCAATAAAAAGCACTACAAATCACAAGTGGAAACAATGCACACTGCAAGCTGCAGAAACCGCTTTTAATATTACACCCACACATGAGGTGTACTTTTCGATACATTTCTTTCGTCGCAGCGCAAAGTGATTCACACACAACTGCGCCTCATGCAAATCAAATCGCCTAATAAAAGTCTCGCGGTCTGCGTGCGCGCAGTCGTCGCAATATAAACACGTCGAGAGCCGAGAATAAAAGCAGGCGCATCTCACACTATACTACTAAACTGACTTCATATGCGTGTCGAGTGGCTGCGCCACGTATGATCCATAAAAAAAGGAGAGAAAACGTAGTGTCGCACGTTTGAATTTAATTTTTTTCAGTCAAGGGAAGGAGAGATAAAAATGGGCCAAGGTGTATTTACATTGCGCATCCTATCGCACGTTCATCACGCTCTGCGTCGTCCAGAATAAAGCTCCTTATTTCTCTTCATTCGCGCAACGTTCGCTCTCAATATCTTTTCTCGAGAAAGCAATTCTTAAATGCAGACAGACGACTTCATGGGGTGCAAATAATTTTTCATTATATTATTTGATAAAAATGTAATAGAAGAGGAGATTTAGTAGGATACTAACCCATTATTTGTCATTTATTTAAATTATCAACGGTATAAATTTTTCAATTTTTACTTTGTGAAATGAATTTTTACGTACTGAGTTCAATATACTTATGTTATATATAAAATACGATGTTTACTCCATTTAAAATGGGTTTGAAGTATAGAAATAGTTTTATCGAAGCCCCTGAGTTCGGACATGAAATGCTTCTTACGCATGAAAATTGATGAATCCACCTAAAATTTTGGTCGAAGACTTCTTGTAACAGTTTAAAAAAGTTGTTCTTTTCCGTTTAAACATAATAATTTAACACATTTGTTTACATAATAATTTTATTTATTGTTCTTTTTGCTAATTGTTTTTCAATACTTCATAATAAGTATTTCAACAACATTCTAGGTGGACTATTTTGTTTTATCATTTATAATTCTTTTATCTTAACTATATAATACATTCATGAATAATAACTCAAAAATATTGAAATTTTGTGAAAATATTTTCTTAACACATGAATACATATTTCTTGGATGGCTAAGTATTTTAGTAATTTTGTATGTTTTGTATTTTTGTCTTTCAAAACTTTGTTCAACACATCTTTGAAATAAAATTATTTTAAAATACACTTGTTACAGTATTTTATCGTCTTTCTGATTTTGATTTCTAAATCGTAATTGGCCTTAGGAGGTCCTATATTATATATAGGCCCTATTATATATATTTATACTATATTTCCATATCAACACCCAAGGTATACTAAAATTTTAAATCTTCATAAATAATGAACTATATTTTAAAACTTTGGGCAGATGTCCATCTTAACATATAAGTTTTATAAAAAAAGCAATATTGATAATTGCCTCAAAAATTTTCATCGCAGGAAAATGTTGCACTTAGTGCGGATCGATGCCTAAGATATAATCTTTAACTCGGCGCAGCGTTTCAATCGTGATTTCTACCAGCCGTAAGGATCTTTCCTTATACACACCAGTTTACTGCCCTCGCTATATCTGGCCGTCAGTTTCATTTTATCTCGCTCTAGCGCCAGTATACACTCGCCTCGTGGTAATACTAATAGTAGCGATCGTAGTAGTGCAGTAGCCACTACTAGTGCCACTATTCGTGAGCC
Source organism: Gastracanthus pulcherrimus (assembly GCA_949152435.1). Taxonomy (NCBI): domain Eukaryota; kingdom Metazoa; phylum Arthropoda; class Insecta; order Hymenoptera; family Pteromalidae; genus Gastracanthus; species Gastracanthus pulcherrimus. The sequence continues at coordinate 5,253,632 of OX424574.1, read as the reverse complement.
GCTATTATACTGCTTTGCACGGACTAGCGGCGGCTCCCAAATTTTCACGGATGTTCACGGTTTATTGCTGTTAGCTATTGTCTGTTTATGACCTATATTTATTGTCGGCTCTCCACGCGCATGATGCAACGAAATCGCTGCCCTGTATAAATATATACGTATAAGTTCCGGGCGCTGTGTGTATGCGTATAAATATACACGATATATATAAATATGCGCGGGAGAAATCTCGCAGGATCTTTATTGCAACGGGAGCGTTTAAAACTTCAAGTTATGCCTTTATTAAGCTGTAAACATGTCGCTGTATAAAGGTCGTTTCTCTGTTTTTCTGCGTGGCAAAGACTAAAATGTTGCGAGTTGTTTATGCCGCTAAACTGCCGCGATATCTCTGAAATATGAAAAAAAAAATATACATATACATATTCAGCAACAAAGTATGAAAAAGCAAATTTAATTATAAGCGCGATCAAAGAGTTAAAACCGAGCATAAAAAGTTTGACGTTAAACGCACTCGACACGAATTTTTAGCCGTAAACTACGCCGCGCGATTTATTCGTCAATTAAAAATTAAATGTTTCACCTGCAATATAACAATAAGTGAACACGCGAACTCCAGGAGCGACGACACTCGACGTATGCCCCTGTCCTCTATTTTTACACGAACGAGCAATGCAGCGCCCGAGTGACTCTCTGTTGCTGTTACTCCACAAACACACACATACACACACATACACACACACAATGCAAATCGTTGTAACAATTTGCAGGGCGAGCACAATTCGAGGAGGCGAGGCGCCGGAAAAGCCATATTTTGCTACCTATAACTAATACAACGTGTAACGACGAAGGGCAACAAGCCCGCGCATATACGTACACACGCGTAAAGTTTAATCCACTTCAACAGGTCTCAAAGTACCGTGCGATATAGTCATACTGCGAGAGAGGAAGAGAGAGAGAAAGAGAGGGGGGGAGGGGAGAAAGCTGGAATCTCCTCGAGAGATTAGTCGAACGGAAACTAACAACCAGCGAAAGGCTTTTCCAGAGCATTCTGGGGCTCGAGAGTGCTTGCGCATAAACGTGAAATCGCGTTTTTTTCGTTCCTAAGTATGCGTTTAAAATCGCTTTGCGCAATAACATTGTGTTATGAATACAGGACCGTTGTAAACTCCAGTGGACTGATGACAAAATATAAAACACTGAAGAGATAATTGTTAGTGCACTTCACGAATGAAAAATAAAACTCGAAAATGGGTGAAAGTCAAAAAATCGACAATATTGTACAGCAAAATTTCGCGAAAAAAAATCTTTTAAATTAAGTGCAATGGCTTCTTTTCTTATAGTATTATATATAAAAAAAGTAATATGGTACTAGCAGCCCTAAAAAACATTTTTTTGTGGATATTATTAGGTAAAAATAAAAATGTATATTTACGTGTTATGTAATATTTTAAATTAAATATATTCGAAAATTAATGCCTTTATAACAATATATTTAATTTAAAAAATTTATATTTACAAAATAATACCTATTAATATGCAAAGATAATGTAATCGTTTCAAATTACTAATAAATATATTCAACTATAACGAATCTGTATAAAGTATTGAACTAATAGTATGATTTAGGTTATTCTTTAATGTTGTTCCTTTTATAAAGCTCCTAAATGTAATTATGACCTACGATAGTATGCGAACTAATGAACCGTATTTTAAATGGCATTACTTTTTTCAAGTTTATCTTTGTATGTAATAGCATTTTGCGCATCATAATCTCCGAACGTGCGCGCGAGTTGTGAATAAGACTTTACGAAAAGACACATCATAAAGTGAAGATTCATCACATTTAGTATATTATAACTTTATCCCCGAATTTGCGGGGAAAGATAACCTTTTCCCCGCTTCTCAAAAATTGCGAAAAAATGTAGGAAATAAGCTCAGGACCCATTTTTGCAGGTTTAACCTTTGTTCATGCACGTAAGTGTGAAGTTTGCTGTTAGTCACAAGTGCGCAACTGCGCATGCGCGAGTTTCGATTAAAATCCAAATAAGAAAAGGTGCAAATATTTGAACTGTACGATTAAAAGTGAAAATTAAAAATACAAAAATTTTCAACTGTGTTGTGTATGACTCTAAATTCGCGATCACCTACCCAACTTTCACGTATAAAAGAATGACTTATCATGCATGCCTTTGTTGAAAAAATACGGTGTGTAACATGGGAAGAAAAGCAATTAGGATGTTGCATAAAAATAAAAAGTTGATTTTTCGCATGAAATAAGTAGAATAGCGAAAAATAATTAGGTCATATTTTTTCTTTTGCCATGAAAATGAAAATTTTGAAAGTTACAGACGCTTAAAGTTTCCTAATTTTCGATATATATAGATATACTCTAATACTACGTGACGTCATGAAAGTGTACAATCGTGATGTCATGCAAATTTCAAATGGCTGTAATTACTTCAATTTTCGTTAAATTAAAAAACTAAAAAATACGACTTAATTATTTTAGCATAAACTATTTGAATATGAAATAAAAAAAATCATGCAACAACCGAATTTCAGACTCAGATGAGGTCTTTTCAGCACTCGTCTTTGCCTCTACTAGCAATTATTATGTTAGAGCATCGGACACGATATTGTCGATTTTTTGACTTTCACCCAAATACTCGAACCATTAATATGCAGAAATTTATTTAAAAAAAAATAGTAAGCAAGATTATAATTGAGACTATGCAAAATTCTCAAATCTATTCTACTCATTCTAGTATTCAACAATTTGTTAGTTAAAAATATATGAAATACCTATTGACTTAAAAATGTTCCTTGAATATGATAACTGAAGCAATATAGAAACTTTGAAGATTTATGTAGACACCACAATATTTATGCATCCTTATAATAACGCAGATACTTTTAATTATCAATCTAAATCTTCTTTGACACCTTCTTTGACAAATAAAAATTTAAACAATACCAATAAAAATTAATAAAATTGTTATAAGCAATTAATTAAAATAATACATTTTTAACGAGAACGTAAAACATTTTTATTGTTTCATTACAAGTGTTCGAATAAAGAAAAGTATTATCCAACGGCAAATTTCGGCTCCTCCGATAAAAAACAAGTTTACCGTAATTTTTTGCTGAATTTATCTGGTAAATTTATATTCCGTTAAACGTGCCTCTCAGGCTATAACAACATTTTTAAATTTAATAACTCTTTAATTATTCTTTTTGCAATATGAAAATCTGTATTAAATTACGACTTAAGTGCTAAAATGTGTAGATTATAGTAAATCTGTTGAATAATTTTCTCCTTAATTTTAAAAAAAATTTCCAGTACGTACAGAAGAAAAACTATAAAATTTAATTTCATGAAATGAAATATATATATAAATCACGAATATTTTACATACACTAAAGGCCAAAATTCGCAGTTTTTTAACACACTTGATTCAAGTAGATTTGTCAATTGCTCTTACGCAGAAAACAGTTTATATCCAATTTTGTGTACTTCGATGTAACCATTGACCGAAATCTATTAATTAGTATTCCTCAAATTCATTTTAAATGGATATAACATAATAATTTATTTAAAAATAGAAAATTAGAAGCATATTGTTTAATAATGCGAGTATAACTTTATCTTGTGTAATAATGTTAGAAAAAAAGTTATTATTTATCATTAAAAAAAAATCATCAATAAAGTAAAGAATCTCCCTTAAATAAAAGTCTATGACGATAGCACGCCTATACTTCTCCGCTATAAAAGTTCAATTTTATTTTCCAGCACGAGTATTTTTTTTACGAGAGTGCTCGTGACGCGTCTAATTGGCATTGACGCCACGGAACGCGACAGCAGCAGCAGCAACAGCTAACGAGTGAGACGCAGAACGATCGCGACCTGCATCGAGCACTTAAAGCGCAAAATTTATAACCGTCCAGCCTGACATTCCGGGCCTCCGCAGAGCCGAACTATGACTGCTCTCCGAGTGCCTGCAGTTCGAGCGATGATGCAAAAAAAGTCGCCCGAAGGCGCACAAAATAAACCGCTCGACTGATAAATTTCAAGAGCCGTTCTGTGGTACGCGCAGCACGGTATAATTTACAATTTTGCCAGACAGTCCAATGCAGAGAGAGCAAGAGAGATAGAGGCGCGGAGTAAACGGAGGAAAGAAAATACGTTGCTTTATTATTTATTGGGAGCTGTTGCCGGAAAAATTCTGCGCGTCGACGTCAAGGTCGCTCGGGCGTGTGTGTGTGCATCGTTAAAGTTTTGTTTGAATTTTTCTCTTTCTGCCCTTTTGTGTTTTTTTTTTGCCTCGCTCTTTCTTTCGGTCTTTATTTTCGGGGAGGTACGCGGATTTTTATAGAGCGTTTTAAATAATTGAGAAGACAAGTACGTATGTGCGCGAGATCGATGCGGGCGTTTTGCAAAAATGCGAAATTATGAGGCGTGGGATGCTCTGACAAATGATTTTTCGCTTTTAATGTATGCAGGGTGTTGTTTCGTTGCGAGAAGAAAATAATACCTTTGTTTTATACTGTTTAAAAGAGTGTATTAAAATTTTTTAGCTTGTGGGAATAAAGTGAAACAATTTTTAATAAAATAAAATTGTTTTTATTTCTGTAACTTATACGTAGCTTAAGTTACAGAGATAAAAAGTTTTTCAGTGAAGCGAGCTGAATTTTTTTATGTTTTAACGTTATATTTTTTGTATTTAATTGTAGTGAATATAGACTACTTATAATTAATTTTCACCTATACTTTAATTTTAGAATTGTAACAGTTTTGTAAAATATTTCTCGATATATCTCCTATATTCTATAATATTAAAATCACAAAAATCTCCGGTCTCCGGTATCCGATCTCCAGACTCCGGTCACATAAGTAAGTTCATATTCTTTTTAAAAGTTCATCATACATTTGAACACCATCAACAAATAAGTAAAAAAAATTTAAAAAACATTTTTTGGAAGATCGTTAGTCTCCTTTGATTGGCTATAATGAAAACCTCTATATTTCTTGGGCTACCGCAAGGTTTAGACAGCCAATGTGATCGAATTAACGCTTTTAAGGTTTTATTATGTTCAAAATACATGTAGTTATGATATGAGTATGGGAAATTGTATAAAATTATTGACCAAAGTTATAATTTATTTAAGCGAAAATTTTACGCTTTTTTTAAATTTTGTTATGAATTATAGCTTACATAAACTATAACTTTGGTCAATAATTTTATATACAAATTCCCACACTCGTATCATAACTACATGTATTTTGAACATAATAAAACCTTGAAAGCGTCAATTCGATCACACTAACTCTCTAAACCTGGACGTAGCCCAAGAAATATAGAGCTTTTCGTTACAGCCAATCAAAGAGACCCTAACAAACATAAAAAGAAAATAAAAAAAAAATTTTAGTTTTATTTTGATAAAATGTCTTAATTTACCGAAAAATACAGGTAATATATGATGAGTGACTTATTTTTACCTTAAAATGTATTATCAATTAATTTAAAATTTAAAGGTGTATCTGTCCTCTTTACGTTTTTTTCGGTATTATAGGTTTTATAGAGGTTTATTATTTTGATGGGTTTAATGGGGTTTATGGTGTTTATGATTTTTATGATTTTTATGGGTTTAATGGGGTTTATGGTGATTATGATTTTTATGATTTTTATGACTTTCATGGGACTTATGTGGTTCACCTTTTTAATCGGTTTTATGAATTTAATGGGGCTCATGATTTTTAATGGGTTTTATGGGGTTTGCGTTGTTAATGGGCTTTATGATTTTATAGGATTTATGATTTTTATGGGTTTTATGGGGTTTATGGAGTTCAGAAAAAAATACAATAGGACACGTGTATGGCTCAACCAATCGTAAATAATTGTTAATTTCATTTTATTAAATCGTTAAATGCATATATTAGTCTGAGCGACGTTAAGAGCGAGGATTATTTCGCTAGTTTTTAAGTAATTGAAAAGAAAAAGTTATTTAAATATTTTTACGTTATATTTAAAAACTTTTTCTTTTCAATTACTTAAAGAAACATATTTTGTACGTTGGAAGATTGCACTGAAATTGGATACACGCGCGTAAGAAAGTGCGTCCTACCTAAGAGCGATAGGTGAAAGAATAAAGTAGGAGAAAGATATTAATGCACAGAGGAAAGTGAAAAGAAAAGTGTGCTGGACAAAAGGAGTATATGGGTTGTGAACTGCGAGAATTCTGTTAAAAATCAAAAGTGAAAATAAAGAAGGAAAAAGAAAGTGAGGTTAAGGCGAAGAAAACAAATAGAAAAGGACAGCAATAGGAAAAGGCGCGCACGGACGAAGCGGAACAAGCATAGGGTGACATATCTGGGGGAAAGAGCAAACTGTGTGACGAAGAAAGGGAACAGCTGATTTTGGAGAGCATAGCGACGAAGCAGACGAAATCGCAAAATTCGAACATGGCAGACAAGTACGAAGGAATGAGTAACAGAAACTTACTACTCAGCATCATAGTAAAAATGTAACAAATGGAAAAAGATAGGAAAAGAGAAAAAGAAGATCGAAGGATTTTGAGCAAGAGATGAAAAAAAACATGGAAACAGAACGAAAGAATATCCTTCACGAGTACAAAGTAGAATAATGCAGTAGAAATGGGCTAGAGTCAACGCTGAAGAAAGAACTAAATAAAGAGATGAAGAATGAAGAAACGGAAGCTGACGAAAATAAAAAATGTATTATAGTCAGAGGAGTGAATGCAGAAAGAAAAGGATTAGAGTAGGTAATGGAAGGAGTCTTTGAAGCTAACATTAAAGGAAAAGATAACAAGATAATCTGGATAAAGTTAAATACAGTAGAAGATAAAGAAAATATAGATGAAAAAGGGACAGCGAGACCTACAAATAAATAGTTAAAATAGCAAAGAAAAAACAAGAAACAGGGAAAAAAGTAAAAATAAATTCAAGAAAAATAAACATAAAAGCCTGCAATAAGAAGAAATCAATGGCTGGCCAAAAAAGCCAGAGAAATCATACTAGATGGATTAGGAGAAAGAGAAGTGCAGGATATAAGTAGAATAAAGGAGGAAACAGAGCATCCACGTCATAATTACGGGTGGGGATAAATGTACCTAAAGATAAATTTGCAGAAGGATAAATTTACCGAACGGTTGAAATTGCCGAAAAAATCAATACCTATGGATAAATATGCCGAAAATTAAAAATGCCGAAAACAAGAATCCCGAAAAAGAAAATGCCGAAAGTTAAAAATGCCGAAAACGATAATTTGTTTTCAGTATTAGATATTTTTAGTTTTTACCCGTTGCCATTCAACATTTCGGCATTTTTAACTTTCGTCATTTTTATCCATCGGCTTTTTACCCGTCGGAACTTTCTATTTCGGCACTTTTGTTAATCGATTACTTTACCCATTGGCACATTTCACCTTTCGGCAAATTTACCCTTCGGTAAAATAAATTCGGCATTATTATCCGTCTGCAAAATTATCTTTCAGCGCATTTATCCCCACCCATAATTACGTGCAAATTCATGGACCCTATTGTGGATCAATGCCTCTATTGTAAAACAGTTAGTTTTTAACGATTATTCTGAAAATTTTGCATTATTTCTTTTTAATTTTTGAAAGTACTTATTTTTATTTATCAAAATAATAAAAGAAGTAATGAAAAACTTTGCTAATTACGATTTAAAAGCAAATAATTTCAATATTGGAAGCACCATTATGTTTTTAAGGATAGCATATAGTTTTTAAGGATTCCACTATATTATTTTTTACGAAACCTTATATCGCTAGTGACACTCCTGATATCATAATAAATCAATTAACACCCGATTTATTAAAATCGGTGTAGCTGTTTCAGCTGTACATGGGAACAAATGAACGCACATACATACCTACAAGTGAAAAACAATACCCTCCTTTACTGATCGCAGTCGGATAACAATAACGTAATTTATTTATTAATTAAATTATGTATGTGCGGGACTCTTCAAAAGTACCAGGTAATACACGCCGTAATCGAGGAACATATGCATATATATGTAAAAGCCTTCAAGCGCACAATCTAAATTTGATTTTTTTCGAGACGGAACACCTGAACCTCCTCTCCAAGAGACCCATGCGGGATTCACGTATTACTCGAAAACGTTGTCCTTCAGTAGACCTCAAAAACCTCGGAGAGTATAATCTAGACTTGATTTTCCGCGGTGCGCATTACCTGGACATCTTCTCAGAGTGAGAACGTGTCAACATAGACATGAAAAACCTCAGACTTCATTTTTCTCGGTTCGGAATACCTGGATCTCATCTCCGAGAGTCCCAAGTAATATACGTCGGACACGAGGATAGTAAATATATGGACATCAAAACCCCGAAGCGCACAAGCTAGACTTGATTTTCTCGGTGCGCATCATTTATTCTCGGTGCACGATACCTTTACCTAATCTCCGAGTGCTCCGGGTAACCTTGACACTGAACTCGAGTACAGTATGCACGTAGACATAAAAAACTGCGGACATCACCTAGACTTGATTTTCCTTCATGCGCAAAACTTTATGTATCATATCATAAAATTTCTAAATTAAATTTTTAAATACTCGCGCACTTTCAACAACCAATCAAATGACGAATAAGCGTCTAAAACAATGGCGCGAGCGATTTCTTTAGATAGGATAGGATATGGACTAAACTCTTAAAATAATATAATTTTCTTATTACGCTTCATTATAACTTGATTGATTATAAAACACGTGATGCAAAATAAGGGATACAGGTCACGGCTTGCTTATTAATTATCACGTGATCAAGTGTTCCATTGTACTTTTATAATTTTGTTGCAGCTTCATCAATTTAATGAATTCGTTACTGCAGCATAATGAGCAAAGTCAACAGGAAAATTTTAATTATTTCACTACATTCAAAGTGTGCAGAGCATTTTAATTACAATGAATGAAAGCTTTTATCGATACCAAATCAAACATTATTTTAATAAAGACTATATAAGAATTTAATCATATCGGTAAGTACACTTGCCGTATAATATAATTAGAATACTATTTATTAATATAATATTATTATAACACAAATTATTAATATATTGGTATTATAATATTATTTACTTATAAATTTAAAAATGAGGTTTAACGAATTAAAAGCTGAACTAGGGGTATTATCTATTTATAAATTGATAATACCCCTTTAAATTAATTCATAAACTTACTATAATTACATTATAGATACGGTTAATATGTAACTAGAAACCATAAAACATGGAAGTTAATAGCAATTAAATGTATACGATTACTTTCGTATTATTGAATACGACAACATAAAAAAACGCTATTATACATAGGTAAAAATCTGTTGATGAATTTGGCAAAATACGTAATATATTATAAAACAAATTTTCTTAAAGAAGTTCATGCGAATTATGAATATGTTAATTTTAAATATTAACGGCAATTAAGTTTTTGCATACAGTTTGATTAGATTATATAAACTGGTTCTTGAGTATGGATGAGTAAACAAACGCACATGCACACGCACACACGCACATACACACATACACGCACATTTTCTGGAAGTACCGTATTCAAACTATCCAAGTCATATGACTTAAACTTTTTCAATATATCGTACAATATAGTATATATAAATACAAAACTAATATTCAGTAAAAATTTCATTAAATTCTATGTTTTCATTCTCGAGTTATGGAGGTTAAAAAAATCATAATCACAGAGCCAATGAAAAACGGTACTTTTTGCATCGTTCCTACTTTCAAATTGAAGAATTTTATGAATACTTTATTAAAAAATATTCGCTTCTCAGAAAACATTCCTTTATTAAAAATTTGTTAAAAAACCTACATTTTAAATATTGGAATGTCTGTACGATGTTAATATGAACATTCGTTTTTAAAAATAATTTGAACGTCTATCTTTGATAAAATTTAGATGATTGCTTCTAACAGAAAATTGTAGACGAAATTTTTAAACAACTACTCCGCAGGCAAATACCCCTACCAGCATTGGATTACACTGTTAATTCATAAAATATGTAAATTGTAATTAACATTGAAAATTCAAACATTTTTCGTATTTATGCAGCAAGTTTCTCGTAAACTTGTTAAACGGATAAAAAATGTTACGTATTTAGAGTATTCCATACAGTCTTTAATAAAAAAATCTACTATATTCATTTGAACAACAGAAACAAGTACTCCGCGGACAAATACCTCTCCCAGCATTGAATTAAACTGTTAATTCATAAAATATGTAGATTTAATTTGACATTAAAAATCCAAACATGTTTTGTATTTATCCTGCAATTTGAAATTTCTTTTTAGGAATAAAGGGAAAGCCATTTTAAAGTAGGTTTCTGCTAAACCTATTACATCGTATTATTAGTTTTTAACTGTATTTGTATGTAAGGCTTATTCTTACAGAGAAGAGTCTACCTCTTCAAAGCAAGTAATATATAGGTCCTTTAATATTATAAATATAAAGATTAAAAGCGTTTCGGCCTCAAGACTGCCTGTAGGCCTCATCAGTATGACTCTAAATACGTAACATTTTTTATCCCTTTAACAAGTTTACGAGAAACTTGCAGGATAAACACGAAAAATGTTTGAATTTTCAATGTTAATTATAATTTAAATATTTTATGAATTAACAGTGTAATCCAATGCTGGGAGGGGTATTTGCCCGCAGAGTAGTTGTTTCTGTTATTCTAATAAATATAGTAGATTTTTTGTCAAAGAGTGTATGAGACACTCTAAAAATGTCGTCTGGAATTTGCTGTTAGAAGCAATCATCTAAACTATATTTTAAAGTTTCGAAAAATGGCTATAACATCAAAATGAGTCGACCATACTTGCTTGAGTTTCCATTCCCCTTCTAAATATGGATAACAAACATGCATGCAAAGTTTGGTCATGTTAAAACTTGAAAACCGGTAAACCGCGGAATGTTCAATCACTGATAGGCTACATCCACCCACATCCACACGCACACATCCACACATACATATATACACATCCATACAGCGGAAACTTTTTAGAAGTGGCTTATTCAAATTCCCCAAGCCATATAATTTGTTTTTATGTTGAAAATTGAAAAAAAAACATTTTTTATCTTAACAATCCTTTCTCTTTGAGAAAGCAAAAACTGCTTTCCACATTTGAAACAACGCTCAAGATCATTAATAATCCACACATTCTGCCAATACCGATACGGTATCCTCCAGCAGAAACAGCTCAACCCATCCCTCATTGTTTTTTTTTGTTGTCTCTTTCTCTCTTATACGCACAGCTGGCTAAAAAGGTCAACCCGGCACAAATCCATAACGCCAAGTCGATTACGCCTAGTTGATGATCCCATTTGTAATCGAGCCGTCGGGGAAGCGAATCTCGAATAAGAAGAGCAGTACGGCATAACGAAGGTGGGGCTCGCTGCTGCTGCTGCTGCCTCTGGAATAATACGCCCGCGACTTATATATATTTGAGAGGAAAATTTATGGGGGACCAACGGCTGCTACCAGCATATAAGTTCACGAGAAATGTATTCCGTGTCGATGCTGTGGGACGCATGCACGTATATACGTGTATCGGAATAACTGAGCGAGAGAAAGCTTATGCGCCAAGCCCGCAAGTAAGGTGAATGATTCAATTTCTGTACTCATTTGACGACGACGTACATGTAAGAATGTATGAGACAAGTTGTTCTCACATTTTTTTGAAAAAGTAAAAGCTTATTTCTTTACGTAAAATGTAGAATACTTTATAATAAATATAGAAGTTTTAATATTAATAAAAGATAAATAAAGAACAGCCCTATGCAAAGAGAATTTTCTGATAAAAATTACCGTGAAACTCAAAGTATACGCGGAACATCGTAATAACTTTGCCTAAAAGATTACTTCGATGTACAGTGAAATTTCCCATAATTCACGGTATAAATTATGATGAATATCTTTCATTTTTACCGTTCATCAGGGTAATTTTTCCCGTGAAGAAAATACCTCCCATATTCACTATTATTTACACGATGATTTTTATCAGAAAATAGCTACGTACCTATTGTATACTTATCATTTATAATCATTTATATATACATACTTTTAGCTACAAATATGTTAAGAAATTAAAATGTAATTGGTTAAAGGTATAGATTCTTTATAAAGTAAACTGATATGGTACAATTGACGCTTTGGATCGGAAAACTCACCGAGTGCTTGAAAGCGAGTAAAAGTATTCTTTCCATCAGTGAACCTCTGGTATAAACAAAACTATCTTTTTAGTGTAAAGATGTTTATACTCTTGAGCTTTATTGGCGTAAGAAACGAAATCGCATCTGACGTCATCTTTTTGTTGACTTTTTGCTGACTTGACATTCTTACGTCTAAGAAAAAGTTGTTATTTAGGGACACGTTCAGAAAAATGGTTTTACCGTTACCGGAATTTTATTGGATTTTCGTAAATATATTTATTAGAATTTGTTCGAATGCCGGCTATTATTTCTACTGTTGGTATGTAATCAATAGATGAAAAACATTACGATGCAGATTTGACTATTTATAATATTGTAACAATTAAGAATCAGTAGCACTTTAACCTCAAAAGTGTGAACACGTTACAGGTTATATAGTCATATAGTTTTACATCTCGTTTTGCAGAAGAAAGAAATAAAGTGAAAAAAGTGGTATAAAGTATTTGTTTCTCTTGCCGCGTTATTCTACTTTTGACATAAATATTTATCTTGAATGATGCAGTCTCGTTATTTGTGCCGAACGTATAAGTGCTATGAAGTGTGAAATCATTTTTGCATATTCATTACGAAGAAAGAGAAACTGAGTGTCAAGTATATACTTCCTCGGCTTTCAATTATTTCAGTCCTCCACCTCGCGTAATGAACGATTTTCAGCGAGACGTCGATCGCGACCACTTCCGCAGTCGACGGTGCGTGTCTCCACCGCGCAGTTCTTCTTTTTTTTAACCTCTCGTTAAGCTTTTCTCTTCCCCCTTGCGTGCTACTCCGCAGTGGCCCTTAATAACGAATAGTTCGCGTTCACAGAATACCTGTCAAGGTAAGTTTGACTAATCTACCCGATTCACAACGTATCGGCGATTAATGCGACAAGTATATATATATATGAAGAAATGTATGTTATATGCTATAAAGACGTCAACAGCTGGTGTTTGGGTGTTACTGGTGTTACCTTTTTTTTTGTTTTGAGATATAGAGAGGTTGGCGGACTGTGTTTATGAGGTGACGCGCTCGATTTCGTCGCGAGAAAAGAGAGAAGTTATACTGCCGCGGTGGCGTGTGAATCGAAAATGATGGAAAGCGATAAGGAAAATGGATGTGGAGCTAAGAATACGCGCGGAAGAGAAAAATTGCGGGAGGTTATTTTAAGTGCGCTTCGTCTCTCTGGTGCTTCGCGGTAACGCTGGCACGATCGTATACATAATGTCGAGCTATTAATAACGGTGAATAAATAGTATGATATAAAAGCGTCGTATATTGAAATGTGTATTGATACAGTATAATCTGCATCTTTTTTCACTAACTCGATGATAATTATAAGCAGGTTAAATAAGATGATTTTTAAAAGAGGTAGAAGAACGATAAAGCCTATCTTAGTGATTATTTATGACTTCTCAAAGCGACGTTTGAATATACACGTTAAAACAGATCGAAGGACCATTATTGGCGGCGTTATCTCTCGAGATGAAAAATTGTTGGTCATAAAATTTTGATTTACACACTCCTTCGCACCCCATAAACGTCGACACCTCTCGTGTTTCCTCATACGCAGTAATAACATGCAAGTAGATAAAACCGACGGTTAGTCGCTTATGGATACGAACGTGTAATATAAACGTAATCGCAAATGATAAGAATGCTCTATGGTTATTGTGCTATACCTACTTATTTTCATGCATGTCAAGCACCATCCATTACTATTTATGCTGACTACTACCACATTTTTCTTTATCTAGATACTGTAATGTCGAGCGTATCAAGATTGAGAAAAGAAGTACATTAGTAGATAAATATATGTATATTTATATTGAAGGCTTATTGACATATATTTTATATTTGACGAGATCCATACTGTGGTGATCATGTACATCGATGATGCTTTTTTCAAAACTTTCATTTGGTTTAATTTCAATTCGGTATAACATTAAAAAATGTGCTCTAAAAATTTCAATGTCTCTTTTATTGTGAATTCGATGTAGGAGGTAATATGGGTCAATCACTATTAACAGTACACGAGATCGTCCCTGTGATCAATTTCGTTAATCCAAGTGCGAATCATGGTGCGAAATCAACATTTGTACCAATTTACTTTGCACCACCTTTACAAGGTTTCGATGTTTCAGTTTGTAATGCGAATATTCCAAAAATGCCCGCATTTTGAACTTTTCCTGAGTAGAAAAAGTGATAAATTCTTTCTTTCTTTATAAAATCATTCAAAGGTACTTCATTTCTCTATGTTTAGTTGCCTTTTTTAAGGATACCTTTATTTTAAAAATTCACTACTAGTTGGCGATCTTCCGTACCCGACTCAAATATCATTTTATGATATTTACATCATAAATTCTACACATCTATTCATTAACACTATCAATGCCATAAATATCTTAACAAAGCTCATTTTTACTTTGTAGTAATGTCAATAGTTTTTGGTGTCTAGGTGTATTTGCTGATCGAAGAAGGTGTCCAGGTGGTTATGGTAGCCGATGACGAGGTCTAGGTAGTGCATACCGTAGTTTCTGTAATCTTGATCCACGAACTAGTTCAAAACTACAAAGCGACTACCTAGACCTCGACATTGGTTACCATAACCACTTAGACACCTTCTCCGATCAGCACGTAAATCTAGATACCAAAAACTACGGAGCGCATGACCTAGACATCGTCATCGGCCACCATAACCACCTAGACACCAAATACTATAGAGCTTACTACCAAGACCTCGACATCGGTCACCATACCCACGTAAGACACACGGAAAAAAATGCTTTGTTAATTTAACGAAGTCACTTAGTAAAATACGCTCCAACTATTTTTATTATTACACTTACGAAGTAATTTGTTAATTTAATAAATGGGTTAGTAAAATTAACAAATCCCTTTATAGAAACAACAAATTACTTGGTAAGTGTGATAAATAAAATAGTTAGTGCGTATTTTACCAAGTGACTTTGTTAAATTAACAAAGCATTTTTTTCTGAGCACCTACTCCGACCAGCATTTCTGTTCAACGACCGATTCTGCTGATCAGCCGTTGACTTTCTCCCGCGCGCGCAAGCCCATACCTCATCGACACCCGTCTTTTCCAGCTTTTTTTCCTTCCTACCTACCTTCTTACAGCTGCTACTGCTACTGTGCGAATTACAAATGGTACGCCACCGATGCGCTGTGCTGTTGATCGTCTCACGCCTGTGTGTGGGGGAGGGGGAGGGGGCGCGTATAATATGTGACAATTGCAATTGATCGAGTGCGCGATATTCGCGAGGGAGAGAAATGTATGAAGGGCTGCTATTATACGTATGAATGACGCTACAAGTGGTGCGTGAAAGCGTTTGATAGGGGGAATGAATGGTGAACGAGAGATGGGGAGACTGAGTGGATGATGCTGATAATTGAGAAATGTTTTGCGAGATTTTCCGACGGATGATCTGTGGTTTTGTGGTGCGCTGCCGCTGGTGTAGAAAACGATGCCTTGCCTCGTGAACGACAAGTTTTATATCTGCTTTGCGAGGAAGTTAATGCTTGTTGCGAGGATCTGCTTGACGAGATTAGTCATTACAGCGAGGTCGTAAAAATTTTATCTGCTATGCTGACGACTTTTGTAAGAAATATACGTTACAGGCAATTTCAATTTATTTTTATTGTATATTTGTAATGCGATTTTTGAAATCGTTAAATGAATATTCCGTTCTGATGTCCTTTACTTGGATACACGAACTTCCAAATTGGTATTTATTCATGGTAATGCCAACTTTTGCAATTTTGCATTGTTTCATGATGTAAATTTATGTATCCGCATTGTTTATGTACAAAACAGCGCGTGACATTAATTAACATAGTTATCATGCAATTTTCCACGCTTCATCGTATCCGAACGTGACGTTTTTTTTCCATTTTTACAACATTTTTCCACATCTAGAAAAAGACAACGCAGCTGTACAAGAAATATGTTCGCTTTCATATATGCCTTGACATTTATGAGTTTTTCTTCCCGGCTCGCAGTTTTTTGTTTCGCTGCGGGAATTCATGAATTGCGACACTCGACATCAGGTAAAAAAAAAAAAAATAAAACAAGAGAAAAAGTGTATCCAGGGGACAGCGCCTACGTACGGTATTTTATTCCCTTTTTGTTCCACCGACGCGTGCACACCGTCAGTTAAATCACCAAAAAAAAAATACGGGAAAAACCGAACTACGAGCAACATCGGCCGCGGCCACATGCAAGAAAGTTTCGTCGATGACGAGAAGGGAGTATAGCGCAGTTGCAACACCGGCGGCTATGTGCTCCCGCAGCGAAACGTAGCCCGGAACGTATGCCGTATACGCGACAGCTTTTCGTCGTGCTATACAGCGAACTTTTTGACGGGTCCATAAGTCACGCTTGCAAACTTATTCACATGCAAATTATAATCGATCAATAATGTACAAGCTCCCCCGACCGCGAGTGTATACTGCGGTCGCTTCAAAGATGAATGCTCCTGTACACGCATACGTGTACAGTTTTTTGAATACATATACGCATGGAGGCTTTGCAATTTCGAGAAAGAGGTAAAGGTGAAAAGGTAGTGTTCGAATGTATGTTCTGTGGGTTTCAGCTTGGACTACTCGCCTTTAAAGACTACGCGTTGCACTTTCTATAAGTATGATAGTTTGATGTATACTTTAGAAAAAATGTAGCTTGTGTACGGAACGAATAATATACTATTTCAAGGTATGTAGAGTAGAAAATAGTTAAAAGAGATATCGTTTTATTTGATTATGTACTTATCAGAATTGCCTTTTCTATTATCTAGATCTTACTTTATCAATTTAGATCTCAACTTTCAATGCTTGCCTAAAACGTTTTTAATTATTAGGAAAAGAAAAGTTGAATATTGAAACTGAAAAACATAGAAATGTTAATCAAACCCGATTTTTCACAAACGTAAAAATCTCAAGCAATAACGCAACGCAACTGATTGACGAAAAATGGCGTAGCCCAGCCAGCGAGAAAACTGCATTAAACTCTTCGCGTAAAAATACCGGCGCATAAAGCAATAAAAATAATACGGCTCGCATCCCTCATACAATTCAATTGGGCAGCGCGCAACGCCGAAATGAAGCTGCGCCAGGACACGGCGGTCGTTCCTCGGGAAACTGACATTCATTAAATTGCGACTGGTGGGGACAGTTGGCCCAAGCAGATGTATATTTGCATGTAAACTCGAATTCGCGATGCGGGGTGTAGGTCTGGCTGGTCAGCGCCGCTGGTCGCTTCTGCCTGCATACGTATGCGGAGAGCATTTTTCCATCGCGCATATTGTACGCTGCAGCATGACGCTTTCCTTGCGGAGATAGCGGGAGATTCATTTGTTGTTAAGAAAGATGGATTTGAATATGGCTGGAGAAAATTTGTATTTTACATATACATGGATGATGAATTCCAATATATTTCTCAAGTGGATGTTTCTCTGGCTTTGTTTTTCGTGATAAGATAAGAATGTATTTTCAAGAGAAGTTTGGATGGAACGAATCGGTGTTAAATAAATCCTATGAATTTATAAATGTATAATTTTAATTAAGTTTCTTGTAAATGTATGATTCTAATGACCTTTTATTTTTTACGGTTTAAAACTTAAATTATAACAAACTATATTTACATTTTAAAGTTCGATTTCGAGTATTTTGACACTGATCTATCTGTCAATATTAATTCTGTCAATTCATTTCAACAAGTAATTTAGCAAGTTTATACGAGAATAAAAACTTCAATTGTAAAGGAGGATACCCATTAAGCGTTTGAGGCCAACAACGTCTTTTCGAGTTCATTTAGGAATGAATTTTCTAGAAATAATTATATCCTCTATTTGTACTATTTTAAGTAATGTTTAAAGTTCAATATAGCTCCGGACTTCGCTTTACCCCTCGAATTCAGTCCAGACGATTCCCCAGCTTACCTCCCGCGAGTGCGCAAACCCCGCTGAAAGTGCACCTTTCGACGCTTCGCGGCTATTTCGCTCTGTCAATATTGAAGATTCTCACCCCACCCCATTATCCCCCTTCCAGCCTCCACCGCGCGCACACCCCTTTTATATTCTCTCTTGCTTCGAACCCGCAGCCGCGTCGGTGTCGCGTCGAGTCGCTGCTGCTGCCGCTGCCACTGCCATTTGTCCTCCCAGCGGAGTGAGAAAGCGACGCAGCCGATGCCATTGGGGAAAACTTGCCGCAGCTGCAGCTGCGCATTTCGTGGTCCGTTTAACCGTTTAATTACATTCTGTCCGCGCGAAGGAGTCGTTAGAGTGAGAGCAGACTGCGCGCGGGCGCGCGCGAAGCGTGTCCTATCCGGTAATTTTGCGCCGACACAGGGGGGGGGGGAGGGAGCTTCGAATTTCCAGTTTCGCGCTGCGACGACGCGACGCTGCGTACGGCGTTACAGTTCTATGGCACGAGAGCGCGGCGTGCGTGTGTGCGAGTGCACGCTCGTGCATGAGCGAGCGGAACGAGCGTAGCGATAGTCGGGCGCGTCAACCATAAACACGGACTATTAATTTCCCGTTATGTTTGTTATTTCGAGTGCCGCGCATCTGCTGCGCTTTGGTTTGGATTTTAGATTTGTCGATGCGTGCAATTTGATTTGGTCCCGCAAGTGGGATTGCGAAGGATTTACAATGGAATAATGGGGAATTTAAGCTTTTATAAATGTATTTATTGTTCACTTGTGTTGTTATAAGAAGAACGTTGCAATGAACGTTGTACACTTATTTTATGTGCCGTGTATCTCAGAGCTAAAATGAAACTTGCAAATACCACGGTACTCGCATAAAGTACATAACAATTTTGAAAATTACTGTATTTAAATAGAGTAGGTGTTTTGCGCGTATAATCTAAACAATTAGAGACACTAGCTACCGAAACAATATATTCAAACAGGAAGATTATACCCTACACATAATTTCGCACGTAAAATGAAGATAAAGAAGAGTTTTACCTTCCGTGGAAAAGCTTCTTAAAGTTGCAGAAAGATCATCGCACTAAATAGCAGTGCTTGGGAATCTTAATCCGGACATATCTAGCGCGCTTAACGATTATGCGTCGTTTTTTACGGCCGCAGCATGTGCGGACTTTTGCATGGTAATAAAAGTGCATAAAGTACCCTTTCGATTTTACGTTTTTAAAGGATGTTTTTCTCCAAGTTATGAGATTTATTGTAGCCGAGAGGGTTTTAAGCGCGCCCGTGGATGATAAACGCAGCCAGAGCTAGATTCGATTTTTACGAGAGTTAATACATTTTTCAAGAGTTTACGGATGAATCTATATACGCGAAAATGGTTTTAATTGATTTCTTCTGCGCATAGCGCAAAACTAAGTTTTGCGCGTAAATCTCTACTTCAGATCATTCGAATCGCACCCGAGAATGCCCGAAGTATCCTTAAAATTTCTAATTTGATACTCGCTAAATTTATATACGTATCGAAAAAGCGGAAAGCAGCACCTTAGCGCATCAATGCGATACATTAATCACCGCGTACCGGTGCACGGAATTCAAATAAAAAGCGCAGCAGCAGTAGCAGGGCCATTATCAAAAAGCAATCGCTCGCTTGCGATATCTCCGAAAAACGATCCATCCTCGCGAGCGAGAGAGAGAGAGAGAGAGAGAGAGCTATAATAAAACACTTGGCTCCGCGTCGCACGTACCTCACGCGCGGGTTATATTTCTTCCCTCTTCCTCTTTTCCTGAGACTCTGAAAGTGTGAGCGCGGGCGCGTCTTTACCAGGCTTAAATGCTAATCGAACCTCATCGGAGTTTCATAAAATTCAAGTCGACCCGTACGTAATAATATTAGCCGAATTCGAGAAATCGAAGATGCTTATACCTTTCTCTCTCTCTCACTTGATCTCTTTTGCTCCTTCGACTTTGCACTAGTAACAGAGGCGATGCAGCGTCTCTAATTCCTTTTACCCTCTGGCTCTCTTTCTCTCGATCTCTGTCTCTCTCGACTCAATTTCCGATCAAGCCTCGTTCCTTTTCTCTTTCTCTATCTCCTAACCCTCCTCAACGACTTTTCCCTCTGACTCGCCGCCACCGCCGCTGCTCGAGCTGGAACTCTTCTTACTTCCGTTTTTCCCCCGTAGTCGGTCTTTCTCCTCCCTCTCCTCTTTTCACTTCGACGCTTTTCTTCTTTAGCTCTCCCCCCATAGCCGAGATAATAGTCGCAGACTGCATCAAGTTACAAACGAACCGAGCGGAAAGACGCGATCGAAGTAAGGATATAACTGGCACCTAGCCCACGGTGCAAATAATATTCCTCGTCGTACTTTCTCTTTTCTCCTTCTCTTTTTCCCTTTTTCCGGATGCGCTGTTGGAGCGGCGCGCGGGAGCGATTTTCTGATAAAATTTACTTTCTGACTGCCGACGCAGCCTTTTCGTTGTTTGTGCTCGCTCGACTGGGGAAACTTCAAGCTGATGATTATGATGGTTATGATTAGGAAGAATTGGTAGTTATGTAATATTATTTGGCATCTTTATGTCGCTAATGTGAATGTCTATGTTTGTTTACATTAGTGTATATAATACATTTCTTGTTGAATAATCATACATTGTAATAGAAGAGTGTAATGGGAAATAATTCTTAACGCAAACTAAATATTTTGTACAATCCGAAATTAATTTAAAAATAGTCATCAGTTATAGTTCACTTTAATTTTCAATTCACTCCTGGTTACCTTCATAGTCTACTTCTTCCGGTTTGTATAGAAAAACGTATAATGAGTAATAAAAAAACCACTGCCAATTCATTGGCACTTAGCTTCCTCAAATTACATTAATTGTTACAACATAAAATTCATTGTTCTTGTAAATTAATTTTAAATTCCTATATCTCTTTCTGAAAACTTTTTTCTACCATCACAAAGCTTCCTCCATGAGGAAGCAAAAGAAAATAAAAACAAGAGAAATGCTAGACGTGGTTAAGGATCATCATAATAGTTATTAGCATTACAATAGAACTCCAGACACTGTTAAAGTTTATGGGACCTAGTCTTCCAAGCCATTCTTTCACCTTTCTTTAACCCACCTTTCTATAATACTAGAGTACCCCACAGTAGAAAGAATATGATACTAGTAGAAAGAACAGTGTCTGGAAAGCACTTATTAAAAGTGTTTAGGGGATTCAAGGTTTTGATAAACAATGTCTTGTGTTCTGAAATTTTCTGTAATTAGTTACTTTGGACTAACCCGAGTCTGCTCAGTGTCACTTTCGGTTGGCTAACTTACCACTTCTGGGCTAGAATAATGGATATAAAAACGTGTGAAATAATAAAAAGGAAAGATATAAAGCAATACAAGCTTCCAATTGCTAACCAGACTGACAACAATAAATATTGCATAATAAATTACATAAATAAATTTAAGTTGATTATTATAACGGAGGCAGATAATACGCAAGTAAGTCGCAACGTAGATAGCAAAACTGTATCCCATTTCTGCTCTCCTCTTACCATTTACATATTCACAAAACTCAGAGCTGCCCGAGCCTTAATATTTACGACTGCAAATGAAACCCGCCCCGAGACGCCAGCGGCTTGCGTACACACGAATCGGTACGTGAGAACATCTTTCGCGGGCGCGCGTGCGTGCGTTATTGTCTCACGCAGCGGCAGCAACAGCAGCAAGAGGTTTATTGCAGTTCGCGCGCTCGCAGCTTCCTCTCCACTCGAGCCTGACAGCATTACTCGCTTCCACTCGGTATATATCGCATAAGGAGACGTTATCTCCTTGCTATGCGGATCTCTGCTCTCGCTCTTTTTATCTCTCTCTCTCGCTCTCGCGCGCTCTACAAGCCTAGAATAATTGCACGTGGAACGCTCAGTTAGCACTGAGTGCGCTCGCGTCGCGGTTGTTAATTATTCTCGAGAAATTAGCAAACTCCCGAGGCGCGTTATTTGTTTCCCGGTTAATTTATCGCACCGGGTATAGGTGCTGTGAGTGATTTGCGCGCTGCGTAGTGCTTCTTTTGCTGAAAGCTTCGCGATCGATCAAATTCATTGGATACTCGTGTATATATCTAGAAATTTCTACCGAATAATTATGCAAATTTATGAACTTATGTGAGTATAATAAAGTAATTGATATGTCATGGCGTTATAAATAAAGAAAGATTCACGAAAAGTGAATTATGACGTTGCAGCCGTGGTCGGCAATAGCGCAAATGGAGCTATAACGTACACTGCTTTGTCAAATCGTCAACCTACCTAACGCACTGCTTCGGACGTTTATAAACGCGCTGCTATGTTACTTGTGTGCTCTAAATCCAGCTCTGAGTAGTAAGCCCTGCACAAAATTTCTTTTTATACTAGAAGTTTTAATGTGTCGGGCTAAAATAGTTGCAGTCGTTTGAAATGCTCAACCCAAAGCACCATCTATATTTCACATTTTATATAGATTGTATATTATAAGATATACTACCCTCTGATAACTATAGTAACATGTTTTAAAGTTTCAATAAAATCGACATAAGTATACCACTCTTAGTTTGTCCCACTACATTCACTACATTACATTCTATCCCATGAAAACCATATTGTTTAATTTTTGTAAAAATATAATTTGTTTATCGAAGATGATTCAAATATTTGTAATACAGCATTGACACAAAGGATGAATTTTCTATACAATCGTAATCTCTTGTATTATTTCTTATTTTAATTATTTTTACTGCTGTAGAATATATGTAACAATTATATGCGCATTGCTTATGTTATGTTTTTATTATAAAATTACTGAACAAACAAATAATTTCTTCTTGAATAAAATTGCTGCCTTCTCTTAAAACAGCGAATACATCTTAATCTATTACATAAATAGCCTAAAAACGCGAAAACTTTATTTTCTCTACTAGCAGCCTCATCCATTAGCGAAGTAAGAAGCTCCGAGAGAAACTCGGAAAGAAGACAGCAAACAGAAAAAAAAAATCCGAGAACCACAACAGTGACAATTTTCCGGCTTTCCGCGCTGGCTGGGTGCACACGAGGAAAGAAGCGCTCCGGATGCACGCGCGCAACGAAGAAGAATGAAGGAAAAAGCTAAGTTTGCCCGGCGAAGTCCGGTATGCGCGCCGCCGCATCCGTGGCTTTGCCGCTGGAAGACATTAGGCGCTTGGATACACCGTAGATTTTTCCCGCCTTCGCGGTTATACGGGCGACTCTCTCTCTCTCTCTTTCTCTCTCTCTCTCTCTCTCTCTGTTGGCTCGGGTGCGCGCGGTATAATGCGAACGCGCTATATATAGCCTGTATCACTTCGATTTCGAGGAGTATAACAGGGAAAAGTATAAAGCGAGAGAATTTTGCCTCGAGACTTCGCGAAAGAAAGCAATCGGTTCAGTGAGCTATGCATTTTGTAAGAGTACATTTGAGTGGGGGGCTATACAATCTCAAATCCAATTTCTCGTTCTTTCGCCGACTTTATGATGCGTTTGCTTTTTAAATTCTATATAGCGGGTGTTACCACGTTCGCGGCGAATCGATACTCTAGGCAAATTTTATTTAATGAATTTGGGTGTATCATTTGATTCGAAATATTAATTGTTTTTCTACAAGTGAATTTTTTTCTCGCGCAGCCTACGAGTTAGTGTTTTTATTTACCTTTCGCTTAGTACTCGGAATCGGTGTTCTCATTCGTTCTAAAATTTCGCGTACAAGATCTTTAATACTTTTCCAATATTTTGCATAGTTTTTCATTTCTTTCTTATCATGTTTAAACAATCGCACTCTAAGTTTATTGTCAGTTTACAAGCTGCTCTCATAAGAGCCCGTGTATAAGAATCAAACTTCGAAGTCAATTATCTTTAAATTGGTAATGGCTAATGCTTTCAAATTTCACATACCATCGTAAACTTTATAGAAGAATGTCTTATTGAATTTTCAGAAACATCTTATCTTGACTTCACTATCGAACCTCTTTAACATAATCAATGTTTGATTGTTGAAAATTATCAGAGTGCAATATAAAGATTTTTCTGAATAAAATGGGTGCACTTTCATCAAATTAATCAGCATTAAATCCTGTTGAATAGCGAGAGACTCGTAAATAGCAAGGAAGTCTCGTCGTGAAAAGACTTCCCGAGCGCATGACGCAAACTACACAGCGTAAGGAATATATGATCAGTATTAGTTAAAGCCTAAAAAGCTAATTTGCTAAAAAGCTATAATCTGTGTAAGGGAAAGGGTTGTAAGAAAGACTAAAATTGATAAGTATCTGAATAATGTTCAATATATATTTAGACGGTCAAAAATAATGTATGGACAGTATACAATGTAAGTATGAATCTCATGATCTGAAAAAACATACAGGTTATGAAATAGTAAAATGCTACATTTTGTAAAGTTTCAGATAAAATACTGCCGATTTACTTCAGTTACCATAGGAGAAAGAAAATCTATTTTTTTACAAAATTATTTCTTTCTCGACAAAAAAAGGTCAAGATTCAAAAATTTTACTGTACTATCTTCTCAATATTTCTAACTATCTCAAATTTTTTCAAAATTGTTCCGTCATATGTTTCCGAGATATAACCGTTTAGACGTAAAATGACGTTTTCGTGTATGAAAAAAGAAGGGAACCTTATCCAAACTTTCAGATCGGAAAAGTTAGGTAATTTTATACTTTTTCAAATACCTTTTCGCTGGATTGATGATATTATTTCTAAGGTATTAAAAAATACGAGAAACTAAACCTCAAAAATAAGATAACCTCTAAAAAACAAAAACGAATCGAAAAACAATAAAAAGTTTTATTGTATCGCCTTCCTTTAAGAAAAATATAAGAAATGAGCCCTGAAAAATTAAGTTCCACCATATTTTGATTTCTTAAGTCTCAAACCATGTTTCTCACATATTTTTAGCAGAACTTTTTTTTTACTATTACAAAGCTTCCTCTTTGACGAAGCAAAATAAGAAATAATAACTAAAGCAGCGAGAAAAGTAATAGACATATTAAATATAAATCCGTATCTTCCTTTTGCTTTGAAAACGAAGTAATGGTGTTCTAAAACTACATTCTGAAAACTAATTTTTCACAGTTTTTACTCCCGAGTAAGTAAGACTGCTTTTGCTCCAGCGTCTTCAAAGTCAAGCAAAATTTATAAGAACCAAAATTATACAACACGAACACTTCAAACAAGAAGGTTAATATGCTCTAACCCATCTCCGCAGCACATAGTTAGAATTGTCAAGAAACGAGAGCGAGATAAATCTACCTCATAAAGCGCGATATCTGAGAAAGCTTTAAAGGATAATACACCATCGAAGGAACAATGGCATACGCACTTCATTAGTTAGACAAATACCGAACAATCATAAAGCTCGTATAATGCAACGGCTGCGCTCGCCTTCATATTTAACGAACAAGATAAGGAGAGAAAGAAAGTACGAGCGCAATAAAGACGAGACGAGCGCGCCGTAGTTTCATAATCCCTTGAATATTCAAAACAAGGGTATATAAGGACGTGGAAGCTGCGACAGAGCGAGCGAGAGAGAAAGAGAGAAAGCACAAGAGACACATAGCCGCCTCGGGGCAAAAAAGATGGAGGATAGCGGTGCCGCTACGTGAACTTGAAGGATTGCATCGTTTATGCGATCCCGAGAGAAATAGAAAGAAACAATTAGAAGGACGTCTTAACGAGGCGCCATTATGCTCCACCTCCCTCGGATTAGAGTCCAAGGAAGGCGCGCCAAGTGCTTGTCTCTTCGCTTCCTTCCCCTATCGTGCTCGGCGACTTACTTCTTCAGCGATGAAAGACGACGACGACGACGACGACGACGAAGCCGCTTCACTTCGAATTAGATACATTTACTCGTAAAGAGAGCTGCGAGTTTTACGCCGTCCGCAGTAAACGTCCGCTGCAGCCGCGCTGCGTTCCAATTTGCACTTTGCAGCTCGAGCGACCGATAGCGGCTGCGCGCACTTTTTTTCGCCTGGCTTATAGCTGCGCTTTTTATTAGGAGGAGATAGAGAAAGAGAGAGAGACAAATTGAGGAGCGCAAAGGTGGCGCGCGTACGATTGAATTTCCGAATGAAATCATAGCGAGAAAAAGTCGCCCCTCGTGTTGCTGGTGAAATGTGATTACAATGCAAATTGAAATACGAGCTCGTCTGTCTCAGCGCAAAGAGCGCTGGGCGGCCTCCTGTTTTATTTCTCTTGGTTTCTCTTTGTCGTTATCGGGCTGGGCTTTTATTTTAAAATGAATTTCACTGTCACGCTTGCTATTTGATTATTTCAGAATGCTGGGCGAGATGTGATTAAATTAAAAAATAAAATAGAAAGCAATTTTGTTCTTAGCTTTGAAGTACAAAGATTAAAGTATAATATTTGCGCGTAATAATATTGAAGTCCCACCTTTATAGCGTAGAATATGTTACTTAAGTTGAAGTTATTAAAAGAATAATGCATTTGAACTCGTACATTTGGAAATATATATTTTAAAAGCTTTTAGGGATTTGTTTGTATTAAAGTATTCTATTAACGCAAAATTTAATTAACTAATAACTGCCTGTGTATTTTATCAACAAGTTCTTAGCTTTTAGGAATCAAAGCTGTGAATCCCAGTTTGACAAGGGAGTGACATCTGACTTTTTAAATCCAATTAAAAGTTACAGTTACACAATAAGATATATTGAAACTAAATTGACTCAACAAATATAACGCAATTCTACCAGATGAATTCATTTTCACACATTCTAAAAATATTTAAGTCATAGAGTATACTTGGAGGGGTAAAAAAATGTACTTTTGTGTCATAAAAAAGCCTTTCTTGAAGTAAATTTTTTAAGTTACAAAACTTGAAATCTCGTTTTCGAGCATCCCATGTGTTATTTGACTATATTTATCCTACTTCTCTTCGACAACTCTAAGACTAATATATCTATTATCTCTTAAAATTATGTAGAACACACAGACAAGAAGCCTAAGTTAATCGATTACTTTCTCTTTTGTGTTACAGGTGAGTCTCGCTTCAACCTTGCCTAACGCTCCACACAGAAATGCAGCTCGGCTGGGGTAAGGTCATGAGCCTGAGGGCGACAATGTAATTAAGCGCGGAAAAGCCATTTCTCGGGGAGAAAAATCGACCGCCAAGCGCTCTTCCGCTCTCGCTGCGCCCTTCCTCCTATTTGTCTCGCTCTTATATGCTCACCGCCCGGGGCCCGTTTTTTGTTCCTACTCCTCCCTCTTTGTCCCATTCTCGTGTCCTGCTCCCACGCTCCTCTGCGTCTCGGTCTTTGACGTCAACGAAGCGCGTCGATTCGATTTTCAAACGACAAATATGGAAAAACCCAGCGACGAATCCGCGCTAATTTCTCTTGCCGCGAGTGTCCAATGCACAAAATTCGCGTACACATAAAATACGCGGGGTGGAGATTTACTTTCGACGCGAGTGTCGCGCGCACAATTTGTCGCGATCGCACGCGTGACCGAAATTCGGGATCTGCTACTGCTGCCGCTGCACTTTCATTACACCGCATTGTGCAGCACACTGTGTCAGACAGATGAGAGAAGAGACGGATCTGTACTACGGGGGGAAAATAAAAACCGCAGTGCACTTCTTCGGTACGCTCGCGTGCTTCGGATTTCCTGACATTCTCCCGTGCTCGCTCGATGCTGTGTCGGTGCTTGCGTGTCTGTGGATACGCGTTGAGTTGTTCGATGTCTCTAGCGGTGAAATCGAGTTTGAAGTGTGGGAGTGTAGGCTCGCAGTGATATAAGTGTTGTAGTAAGGTTTTCTGCGCGTCGAGCGATGTCGCGCGATGTGGAATGGAAGAGAAATGGTTTCGTGTTTTTCTAATGGATTTTTCGACCGGTAGGTACTCGATAACCATAAGAAGGTCCGATTGGGTTGAGAGTATCTCTTTATATTTTATGCATGGAGATACCGATTTGATTTGTCACTTACTTCATCATACATTCGAATTGTAAGAAAAGTCACCTCGATTCGAGATACAAGTAAACGTATTTATTTATACACATTTACATTTTGAAAAATGTTTATGAAAGAAAAATCTATAGGTAATTATTTAGTATTATTTATTAATTTCATAAACCGACGGTTTATCATAACAATGACAATAATAACAAGATCCTATAATATTCAGAAATATATTTCTTTTTTGGGGAATCAAAAAGAAGCAAATGGTCAAAGGTTTAACAAGACTAAACGACTAAAGATGTTGGTGTTCATATTAGGTGTTTTCATATCTGATGTGATAACAAACAAATTATATAAAAGTGGAAATATTTTTACATGTGGTTTTTACATAAAGTGGGTGCAGGTAATGTGGCCACCTATAAGAGATCTCGCTTTATGAGTTATTCTAGGGTTCCATAACTTCTACAGTATATGTGTTATATGAAAAGATGTTGAGGAGCAAGGTGACTTCGCTACTAGCACTCTCTAGTTACAAGATAGCGTCATGTTTACACCTGAAACATCAAAATACTAATTTCTTAGCAGTGCATGCAGGTCAAAAGACCACTTTTGTCAGCGTGATACGAGCAACAAAAATCATACAGTACATGATATTGAAGCATTTTTACGTACGTTAAGATGAATGTATTAGTTTTTGCCATAGACAGCATTTTTGATGCTATAATTGCAACTTTCGTTAACGCTTGTCGGTTGGTAAAGTGGTCAAACTAATTCGTTGCAAGGCAAAAGACAATCGACGCACTTAAAATTGGCAGTTGCTCCTTTTAAATTCATAGGCATGAATGAACACTGTTGATAAAGTGACCGATTTTGAAGCATTTAGAACTTCTTCAATTATAATTCAGAGAGTGAATTTTTGTGCAAAATAGCTCATAAGGTATTAAAGTTAAAGATTTAAACAACAAGTACCAATAGTTTCCAAAACCCAAAAACGCGATATTGGTCACATTACCTGCACCCACCTCATAATGTTTTAATTTTTTCCGAAAAACAAACGTATCATCTATAATTCCTGTGTATCTTATATATTTCGCTGTATCAAAATAGAGAAAATCGTTCAAAGTTTATTAAGATTAGTGCAATTGTTTTTTCGTGATGTGTTAATAGGAAAACGAACTGTAATTTAATATATTACTTAAATGCGTAACAATTATTATCAAAACTGAAATATTTTATTAGAGATTTATTACACGCAAACAATGCGCAGCTTTTAATAGCTTCGGTATGAAATAAAACTCCAGCGATGAGGTTTCCCGATGTACACACTCACAGCGGTTTAGTCGTTTCGCGCCTAAATTGGCAAAGCCCTAATCGATGCGCGACACAATGCCCCTGTCCCAACGACATTACTACAAAACCATCGATATCCCGATAACCGTATTACATGCCGCGCGCTCTCGCGCATCGACGCTGATCCTCGCCGCGCAGATTCGACGGCCGCAACCTTTTGATCGCAAACTCGGGTCTAATCAACTAGTCCGCGAGGCTTAAAAGCAGCCAAGTCGCTCGCTACATATGTGTATAATAAAACATAAATCTAATATTGACGTGAAAGATCCGCGTAAGAGCAGCCGGAAGACGGCGGAGGCACACGGCGAACTTTCCTCGTTTAAAAGCCCGTTTGCAGCTCCGCGCGCTCATGACGCGTCTTTATCAAAGTCTTCCTACCCAAAGTGTATTATAGCAAGGGGGCCAAATCAGTGCCCGAGTTTCTTTGACGCCTGATGCATGTCGCGCTTAAGCGGAATTCCGAACAAGTTTCGAGCCCGTTGAAATTCGAGAAACGCGACTTGCGAAAGATGCCGAGTCGCGGAATTCATAATTTCGCTAAACTTTGTTCGCTTTGATCGAAAATTATGCGCATTAGCGGGATTAAACGCACTCCTCGCTCGTTAACGCTGTAATTTGTTAAATTAAATATGAATTTGGTTATTCGGAGCAAGATGACTGCGTTAAATTTATCCTAACCAATTTCTGTAATATGCGCGAACCTTTAGAGCAAAGTAATTGGATGCATACCTCATGTATACGCATTATCGGTATACATCACACGTGCACGTTAATGATGCAATTACGCAAATTGTATATGTTCAGTCGTAATATGTATATTACTACAGAATCCACATAATAAATATCCCATATAAAGAAATGATTGCGAGATATGTATCGAAGTATATCGAATTGAGAGGTACCTATTCTATATTAATTTACATTTGCTGAATATTATTTTGCTTTATGTATAGTTGTAAAAATCATGCTTGCCTTGCCTCTAACTATTAACATAGTTATTTTTATTAGATATAATGATATTAGTTTTACATTTTTTATTAATAATCAAGATTGTTACGCAGCTAAGTTCACGTCGACCAACGAAACAGAGAAGAGCGCGAAGTTTGACTTTATATAACCTTAAATTTTAGTTTTAAATTTGTAAATTATTTTTTTTCAACATTGTAATTATACATGCCTATGAAATATTATTCAATACAATTTACAGGTGTATGAGGTCACCGACGATGGTGTCTCCTCCGTACCTTTTTGCATAAATGTGTCTACGTAAATAGTGTTCTCGAATACGGCATGTAAATTACCCGAGGCTCTCAAAGACGAGGTCAAGGTGTTACGCACGAGGAAAAATTAAGTCTAGATTATTCGCTCCGAAGCTTTTAATGTATACGGGGACATTGTCATCGTGTAAATCATGTATACGTCCCGGGCATCTAAGAGAAGATGTCCAGGTGTTACGCACGGATATGATGTCTAGATAGTGCGTTTCGGGGCTTTTGATGTTTACATTGACATTCTCTTGGAGTGAGCCGTGTATGCTTCCAGTTGCTCTCGGAGATGAGGTCCAAGTGTTACGCACCAGTACAGTTCAAGTCTAGATTGTGCGCTCCTAGGCTTTTGATGTTTACGTGAACATTCCCTTTGAGTGATACGTGGATACCACCAGGTCCTCTCAGAAAATATGTCCAGGTGTTATGCACGGAGAAAAATGAAGTCTAAATAATGCACTTCGTAATATTTGATGTTTACGTGGAAATTGTCTTTGATTAAGACGTGTATACCACCTGGAACTCTCGAAGATTAGGTCCTTGTATTAAGCACTACGAAAAATCAAGTCTAAATTCTGCGTTCCGAAGTTTTTGATGTATTCGTGTACACTATCTTCGAGTAAGGTGTATATACCACCCTGATCTCTCGTAAATGAGATCCAGAGCACCTTCCGGAATGTTAACTTTCAGATGTCCGTTCTGATAGCACCTAATATTTCAGAATACAGAATTGATTTAATCGTACATTGGAAATACTTTAATTTTCAAAAATTTTATTAGTAAATATTTTTAGAATATTTTTAATGTTCACTTTCTAATTAAGGGGTGTGCAGGTAATGTGATCACCTTAAGGAACTTTCGATTCCCAGTAGATATATATCGGGTTTTGGGGCTTCGGAAACTATTGAGACATGTTATTTGAACCTCTAACTTTAATACCTCATAAGCTATTCTGCACAAAAATTCACTCTCTGAATTATAATTGAAGAAGTTCTAAATACTTCAAAATTGGTCACTTTATCAACAAGGTTGGTAAAGTGGTCACCTCTCAGTTCTTATTGTAAAGTCATATAGTAAGTACTTCAAAAAGTCAAGACTAGCCTAGCAGAGACTTCCTTTATGTGTTATTTAACTACATGGTGCCGTCGCGCGCGCCTTGCTGTCGATATTTTGGGATTAGTAGGCCTAGGAATTTTGAAGAAGCAACCGCCGTTTTTACCGTCGCCTTTTGTTTTGCAATGCATTTGTATGACCACTTCACCAACCCATAAACGTCAACGAAAGTTAAAATTTTCGCATCGAAAATAAACTCTACGGCAAAAACTGGCACATGCATCTTAAAGTACGTAAAAAAGCTACAATTTTGTGTACAGTATGATTTCATTTTCGCTCATATCACACTGACAAAAGTGGTTACATACATGCACTACTAAGAAATCACCATTTTGATGCCTTCGCGTGTAAACATAACACTATCTTATAATTAGAGGGAGCTAGCAACGGGATCATCGCGCATCTCAATATCTATTGTCACAATACATATACTATAGGAGTTACGGCGGCCCAGAATAACACATACAGCGAGATATACTACAGTTGGCCACATTATTTACATGGCCACATTACCTGCACCCACCTTATATTTAAAAGATTGAAATAAATTTAGTATCGTTTAAGATACATTTTTAATCAGAAAAATCTTTATATTGATTTATTTCCCGAGTTATATATCGTTTATTAATTTTAAATGTTACTCTGGGGTAAAATGGGGGCGAGGGATAGAAAAACTCGACGTTCTTAAAACCAAATACATTGTAAAACGTACACAAGTAAATCAAGTACGTTATTATAAATATTGTGAACGCTGATTATGAAACTAAAGTCAAATTATCGAAATTCAAAGAATTGTATCCGATATATAGCGGACAGCTAATTTATTACACAGCCATTTAGTTCACATTTCTTATATTTAATTTTTGAATCCGTTTCTTTTTTCCTTTTTTTTAATGCTAAACCAAAAAATAAATAATAAACAAAACAATTAATAAACAATACTTTTACGAATCGAATCCATTAGTAAAAAGAAAATGTAACTGTGCAATAAGTTCCTATGCAAAAGGTCTCTAATACTTTCTGTATAGTTCAAACGCGATGACGCTCTCAAGTTTCTTATGCATGTTTTCGGCGGTCGTTGGCGGCGACTTTCGGCGGCGCGAATAGCGGCTTATTCTAGTTCGAAAAAGAATTGCGCAGAGATCAGATGCACTCTGACCTTTATACAGATCGGTAGTTACAATGCGCGTTTGAATTAAAAATTAAATAACATTATTACTATCAACGTAAATGTTTTTTAAAAATGTCAACATATACGAATCTAAAATTAAATTATAGGTAAATACAAATTTTAAGTATACTATTCACATTACAATTAAATAAAAAAATATAACGTAAAAATATATAATAAATATACGAACGCGCGGCAGCGCGCATAAATGTTTCTAGTAATATATAAATAATCGAGACGAACATTATATTATATTAACAAAAAGTCAAGACGTTTTCCTTCTCCTGATTAGACTCGCAATTTCCATTTTTAACGTCATCCAGACTCCAGAATCTCGAAGCCCTTCAAAGGAATAATAATCCCGGCAACTCCACCTTCATTGAAATTCCGTTCGCTCAGCAGCAGCAGCAGCATCGGGGCACAATTAGTTTTAAAATCAACAAGGCGACGACGATATTCCATCTCTTGACTCTCCGGGCTCTCCGTATATCTCCCGCTTGCGATCTTCCGCCGCTGCAGTCGGCTTTCGGCAGCCGGCGGCACACTCCGTGTCCCCGTCGTAAATCCCCGCGGCCAGACTTGCTCCCGAAGTTCTCGAGCCTCGTCAACTTCCGCCGGCGGTCGCGACACTCGATCGAACTTTAATTCCCAGCGCCGTCTCAACTTTCCTTTCATTGGCGCCTATAGAGCGCCGCGGTGCCGAAAGGGTCTTATCGGGGGAGTGAATGCAGCCCGCTGCAAGCGGCAAGTTCGAACAGCGGCAGGGATTTCGCGCGAAGACGAGGTCGCGATTTTTCAGGAGCGCACTTTGTCAATGCCAGCGCGTCGGGGCCGGTGTATTATGGATGCTCGAGTGGTGTTTGGGAGTTTTCAGGCAGGACTGTAAAGCGTTGCGGCTCCACTCGTAATTTTTGTTGGGAGTTTTGTTCGAGGGTGGTTGCTTGAGTTTGGGTCGGAAAAGAAATTTAAAAATGGCGGTTCCACTGGTCTTTTATATAATTTATTTTTAGTGACAAGATTATTGTTTAAGACTTCTCTAATATTCAGTCTTTGTTTTTTTTAATTAAAAACAATTTAGTTTATTCTATTATACTAAAATATACATAACTAATTAGATATGTACACTAGAAGAGAAGAGTATTATTAGATGAATTGTTTCATGAGGTTATATGAGGTTATTTACTCGAAATATTCTTTATTTTAATGAAAGAAGGTACCTCTTCTTCTTTCTAACCCTAACAGAACGTAAATTAAAACTCTTTGTACCTACTTTCTATTATATTTTGGATCATTTATCCATAATAAAAAGTTGTAAAGTTATAGTTAGAAGAAGAGGTACCTTTTTTCATTAAAATAACGCATACTTTGAGTAAATTGCATCATATCTCGATAACAAGGGCTCATTAGAATAAATTACGTGTGCTAGGCTTCATTTTTGGTTACCTGCAGAAACCTCCTCCCGAAGTCTGTCCAAAATTCATTTCCCGGGTGGTGTGCACTCCTCTTAATAGTTTAAAAATTATATTATAATTTTCTTAGAACACTATGATATTGCGACGTATGCTCATTGCGGAAGAACTCATATACTATAAAAGTACGTAATTTTCATTAAAAATGAACACATTACTCTGAATAATTATAAATGTACTGGCTAAGAAACTTTAAAAATAGCTCTACAATTCCACATTATGATAAAAGAAACCCTTAGAATTCCCAGTTTACTAAAATTAAAAGTACAAATTTTAGCACAATGAAGCTTTTTAAATTGTTCCAGAAAAAGACTTTTAAACATCCTAAACATTTTTTGTTTCACTAAAAGCATAATTACGATAATAAGATTTACTCATTTTATGTGCGTACAATGTACAACAAATAATACAGCTCCATATCAAGAATTATTCATAAAAAGTCCTTTTCATTACCATTCCGCGGCAAAAGCTCGTAAATCAATTAGCGCCTCATATCGCAGCGATAAATTCAGCGCTGCGGCAACGGTCTCGAACGAGAAGAAAAAAACCTCAAAACCACTAAATTAACGTTGCAGCCGCGAGTTTAAGGGGTTAAGTGAGATAGCCGCCGCGCTCGCTCGCTCGCTCGAATTACCGTCCCGTTTAAGAGTGAAGTCACGAAAACCATTTAAAGACCAATCCCCGCTCGACAAGCTGTACCGTCGCGGCTGGCGCACGAAAAGGACCGTGCGCCACGCGAAAAACCGCTGGAGTCCGCGGGCGCGCACGAATCGCCGAGTTTATAGCAGCGTAAAGCCACGCGCGGCAAAGGCGGCAGCTCGACGGATAGAAAAATGTAATTTTCCTTAGTGAGCGCTGGGAATTCACGGATAGGTGCTGCGCCGCAACAAGTTCTCGCTGTGAATTTCATTTCGTATGACGAAGAGGTTCGAGTGGCGGCATAAACGCGCGGTAATTTTTCGGGATGTTAAAGTTTCCATCAGCTGATTGAAGCGACCGCTGGATTTGCGTGGAATTAAATGCTGAGTGATTGGTGCGCTTCAAAAAGTCCTATAACTTGAATTCAAAAATTGTAAGTAGAAATATTCGGATATGGTCAGGCGAAGCGTGAAAATCATATTCTCAGTCTTATATACTCAAGGTGAGGCACTACTGAAAATTGGTGTTTTATCTTTGGATCTAAAAACATTATCCCAAGTACATCCGAGAATTTGTTTAAAATCATCTAAGTAACATGTAAAAAAAGTTTCAATTAAAAATATTAAAAAGTGTAGGAGAAGATTTTCAGCGTATCGTTTCTTTTTGTATTTAAAACATTCTTTAAAAAGCTATCTTCTTCTATAGTATTTAATATTTTCGAAACGTTTTTCCATATTTCTTACGTGATTCTACAATTTCTTGCATGGGTTAGCATAATATTTCGTGGGTCCAAAGATAAAAAAGAAAAACCGCTAAGCACAAATTTTCCGTTGCGCCTCCCCTTAACTATATTAAAACTGTATGTGTATTTTATGTGCCCTATACCATAAATACACTAGCTCAATGAGAGTAATCACGTGTTTCATGTCAATTACACGTAAGTGCCAACCACTTACCTCTCGATTTTCTAGAAAAATAAGCACGCAGCAGTAGGCCAACCAACAGCGGCGTTCGAGAGAACAAAGGCATTGACGAGCGCGCGACCCGAATCTCGCCGAGCTCGACGATCCTTGCGCGCGCGCGCGAAACTTCTCGCTGAGCGTCGAATTTAATAAGGAGCGCGCGGGGGCGATATTATTCTGCCACGCGAACACGCGAGCGCGTCTCGAGACTGCGCCCGAGATTATTCACGCGCGGCAAAGTTCCCCGCTAGCATCGGACGTCGTCACCTATCGAAATTAGCCGTGTGTATATAGACAGCTTTGAGTGATAGACAGCCGCGAGACATTTCGGGAAGACGTTGGTTCGAATTTTGGTTGTACGTTTGCGCGAACGAAGTATATTGGGTCTCGCTTCGACACATATTGCATGTGGAGTGATTCTCCTGGAAAGAATTGCTTTTGGTTTTCGTTTTGTTTTTTGGATTATTTCGTATGAAACCTATTAATGCAACATGTTTAGTTTCATACCTTTGTACAACTACTAATTTACTATGACACTGATTTGAAAATTGAAAAGCAGTGATACTACTCCTGAATGAATACCAATTTTATTTTTGTTAACTAACTGCTAAATAAGTACACTACTAAGATAAAATGCCCGATTGTGAGGCGTATTTAGGAGACACTCATATAAATAATTAAATTTACTATAATTCTAATATGTTTGTAGGTTAATAAATTATAATAAGATTTTCAACGACATATATAACGACAAAGTTTAAAAAAAAAGTTATTACTGTTCAGAATGTATTAACAACATAAACATTATTATTTCCACATATTTTCAAACTCATGAAAATCGAACGCCATTTAAGACAGAAACGTCTAATGCGTAAATTTTATTGATACATTCATATTTATGCACCAAAATAACTTTCTAATGATGGTAATAGCTTAAATGATAGCTTTTGAATCACATAATTATAATTTTGCAAGTTCTTTTAGTTTTATATTGATATTTGATTATCTACTTAGTGTTTCATAATATGTACACTAACACAGATCTGTGAACGTATTTATGAGATAGTAAATCGGTACTGGTTATTGGGACACATATTTTTGAGTTATTAACATAATTATACAAACTTCTGTATGTTTGTTTCGGTAGAATGTGTTATTTAACTTTACAAACGTTTGTATACGTGCGATAAATATTTGTAATTAAACAACTTACATATATTTATTTGAACAGAAATATAACAGAAATTCAATATGCGTACATTCCACTACTGTTTCATTTTACATTTATATTTATAATTATAATTGTTGGTAGAAGTTGAAAGAAATTCGTAATAAAAATTAGGGGTAAACAATAATAAATTCTTAATTAAAATGAATTTAATCTAAACTTATTTAATAAAATATATGTGAGCGGAACAAGCCCTAATTTTAACATTACAGTGACCAACCTCGATCTAGTGGCTAATTTTGATCATTTCTTATGTTCTCGAGTATGCTGAACTCGTATAGAAAAATTATTAATAACTATCTATTTTAAGGAATAAAAAAAAAATTTCTTTAACCCTTTCAGAGGCGGTGGGGCGTTATAGTCCCATCTGTTTAGTTTCGTTTTTGTTTCGTTATAGCTGATCGATGTTGGCCTCGATCTTGGTGCAATAAAGTCTTTTATACTCGTAAGTACTTAAGGTATCCAATCAAATACGAATATTACCAAAATTTATTAACTTTCTAACTGTTAATAAAAGAAGTATATGTAAAAACAGAATTTTTTATCCTCAAATTTGACTGTACAGGTATTTTACTACGAAATTGAATAAAATTTCCAGCCTAGAGGTCTTCGAGGTCGGTGATTACAAATCCGAGATCAGAATTTAAAAATTCATAATGGTGGATTAAATGTGGCGAATGTTTATTACAAAAACTTATGATGCTAAAAAGACACCGTACATATCATCGTGTAGTAACAAACATTTATGTTTTCTATGTATCTGATTACAACTCTTGGATAAAGATGGAAAAGTTCAAAATGGTGGATCCAAACTAATAAATGTATAAAAATTTGTTATTTTTGCTTCATTCGCCCAAAAATAATAAATTTAAATTTCTCTTCTATCACAAAGCTTTCTCTTTCAGGAATCAATATTCTATATTTCTAAGAGGATTAAATTATTCGCTAAAGCTTTGCAAATACTGAAATAGGATTCATAGATTTATCGATCTCGTCAGCATTCTTTATATCCTGAAAATTTCACAATTTATTCTATTTTAAATGTAATCCGTATAAAATAAAGTAAACCCCACCAACAGCGATTTCAGTTAACTTCTCAATTCCGTGAACTAACGATTATTCAGCCAAGATGAAAATTCACTCGAACGAGCGACTAAAACCTTCCGCCTTAAAGCGCACCCGAGCGGCTTCTGCCCTTACGCTTCGAGGAATCGAGTCGAAATAAAAGCACCTCGCGCGATATCCCTGCAAGCCCAGCCGCTCCCGTATACGCGAGTATTTACAAAATTACAAAATAAAACTGCCCTCGTAAACTCGGCACGTATACGCGCGAAACTCGAAAGCTCTGACGAGACTTGCCGCGACGAAATAAAAACACGATTACCGTATAATGTGAATCCCCGACGACGGCAGTAGCATCAGCAGCACCAGCAGCCTAAAATCGTAATCCGATATACAGGCGAGAGAGTGTATATATATATATATATATATATATATATATATATATATATATATATATATATATATATATATATGTGCCGCTGATGTCCTCGTAGCGTGTAACGTAGTAGTCGTCGTCGTTGTGTCCCGAGATACCGGAATAAAGCGCGGACCAAGGGTCGCTTGTAAACGGAATAGAAAGGCCGAGGTGCTGCAGCAGCAGCTGCTGACGTAGGGACGAAGCTGCAGCTTCGTGTCGTCGTCTCCGTGCTTCGACAGGCGTCGGCTGTTGACGGCGCCCGTTACATGTCTTGCTCGTGCACTGTACGCCAGAAGTTATATAGCTGTTACCAAACTGTAAAATTGGTTTTTGAATAGCAAAAATCTTTAGAGCAGAATTTAATATACTTTAATAGAAAGTAATATACTTTTTCATTACTTCTCGCTAATTTACTTTCCACTTATTTAATAGCACTGGGTTATCATCGTCAGTTTTTTGAGAAGCCAATTTCGTATTGTTATTTTAATAAAACAAAATAATAAATTAAAGTTGTGTTTTAAAATTAAAATTCTGTACTTTCTTATATCTATTTGATATAAATAAAGTTGTACATTCCTAGCTTAACGATCACTCATTTCGCATAAGATTTATAAGTCCTATGAGTACTATACAGTTAAATAAATAATACTATTTACAATAAATTATTTAAATATTCTAAATTATAGTCTTCTTGAAGAACTCGCTACAGGTGTATTTGTAATAATTTACATTACTATGATAGATAGATTAGACGTGCATGGCTAAAGTATAAACATAAATTGGTCTTGTCGGCAGATTTAACGAGCCAGCGAAGAAAATTTTCTACGAGCTCTCAAATTAGAGAGGCAAGAATATTGTGCGAATAACGCAATAAGATCCTCTGCTTGCTCGTTAAATCCGCCGGTAAATACAAGTATCTCTACATAATTTGCATTACTCCGTATTTCCATCTATTTAACAGAATAAAATAATTAATTTGCATTTAGTAACTATATTATACTTTTATTATTTCAATAACTCTTAGAGCTGTCGGTAAAAAGACTTATTTTTCAACTGCACCGTACATCTCAAACAAATCCTATGAGCAGCCGCTGCGCACATCCGCCCGTATATACCCTGACTCGTACCACTGACGTCGGTGGTCGCCCTGTGTATTTCCCCGGCACGGATGATAGCCTAGACGTATATCGACGAGATATACCTGCAGTGTGCAGGCCATGTATAGGCGAATTAATATGTCGCGCGGCTCCTCTATCGTAGACCTTATATATATACTTGTTACGTGGCGTGTACTACCCGCTTTACGAGTGAGAGGATGAGTTTTTTATGCCCCGCGATAGTTAACCTAATGCAAGATGTAGGGGGGCACGCGCGCGTTTCCTTCTTCTTCTTTTTACGAGCGCGTGCGTTCTCGATAAATTTATTTTGAATTTTATCGCGCTCGCAGGGGGGGTCGAGGGACAGCGAGAGAGAGGGGGGGGGGTACACGCAGAGCAGTTCACAGATAACGCGCGGTTTTATGAAGGAGAGGAGTATGCGTACGTGAACCCCTGTATTTAATGGGCTCGCGCGATAACCATAAATCTGATTGTTAAGGAATATAAAAGGCTTGAGCACCGATTACCGCTGAATGACAATGTACTGTGCCGCGGATAAAATGTTGGAAATTAATTTCGTATACGATAAATTATCAAATTTCAAGCTTTTTGTCTTTGTGTATGAAAATAATGACTTCTATTAGAGCGATAATTATAAAGTTAAATGGTTCATTTTCGTTTTTCCTTTTATGGCAAATAATAATATAAATTTTATCAGCGTGAAAATATCATAAAATCATCAGTTAAAAATACATTTTAGGTGCATAGCGCAGCATAAATAACATCATTTAATGACGTTACGCAAACGACAATTATAATAAGCTCACGCCATTGCGTTTTAATGACTGCATTATTCTTCTGCTATGCATTTTAATAACACTTCATAAACTGAAATAATTTTCGCAGTAAAGAGCAAAGTGAAAAATGTCACACTCGTTCAATTTTACAGAAAACAGATATTTACAATTCATAATACAATATCAATTAAACCATTCATTCCAATTCAGTATTTACAAAAAGAATCTCTCATCTACAAAAAAACGGATGCCACTTTCAATTTACCACTTTTGCCAATAGATCGTCTTACGAATTCTGCACTGACGTCGCGTCCTTAGCGGACGCGACACGGTACATTCGCCGCGGGCGCAATGTCGGCAAATATTGCCGATGCAGTCGTCGCTCTCGGCAATGAAATTGAAATCAGCGGCTTCATCTATCCTCTAGTTGGTCCCCCGTAGTCAATACTACTACAGCAGCTGCTTAACCAGCCGAAAACTCAGCGTGGCTGCCTCTCGTGTCCGCGCACGCGCTCGGTGCTCCCCGAGTAAATAGATTTCATCGGTATTCACGCTCTCCTGGCCGCTCTCCAATGCAAAATTACAGGCTGCTGCTGTGTCGACCGTTTGTTGCTGCGCCCGTGACCTCGGTGCACCGATCCTGCTTGCTGGGAAAGCTCCGTGGGACGTGAGTTAGGGATTTTTTCTGGAAATGCTATCGTTGTTTGCATAGATGTCTTTTGATTGTAGAGTCGTTTCTCGGAGAAGTACTCTATAAAGTCGTGACTCAGGTACTTCGAAAAATAAATATGCGATACAAATTTTAAGATATGCATACATTTTTCAAAAATCGATTTATGTTCTTAATAATTTTTTTATTTTAATGGGGTTTGATTACAAATGATTACCTACTGACTACAAAATCAGTGACCACAAAAGAAGATTATATACCAATTTTGAGTCTTTTTCATCCATTTGTACGCCGTTGATTGAATAAAAAACAGATTATGCAATGAAAGCATGCGATAATTGAAAACCTACTATTTTTTATTAGCCTATTTTTCATTACTAACCTGGAGAAATTATACATCTATTTTAAATCGAAATACTTATAATAAAAATATCATATTTGTGTATACTTAATTGAAAAGTTTGTATGTACACAAACCATCAGAAAACTTCTTTTCTTAATACTCAAAAGAATATTTTCTACGAGTAACAACTAGATTCATCAATGTTCAATGTGGAAGCTACTTTCGGAAAATAGTACAATAAGTTTGAGAAAAATGTATTTA
Organism: Gastracanthus pulcherrimus; assembly: GCA_949152435.1. NCBI lineage: Eukaryota > Metazoa > Arthropoda > Insecta > Hymenoptera > Pteromalidae > Gastracanthus > Gastracanthus pulcherrimus. The sequence goes on along the minus strand of OX424574.1, from coordinate 5,211,609 downwards.
AAACGTTTGTATAGTAGAATGCTTGTTAAATCCATAACTGTTCGAAAAATATTAAATTTTAGTATTTCTACTTGTAGAAATATATATATATGACACTGATTGATCAAGTAGGGAGTTAAAAGTATACATATATAACTTAACATTAACATTACAAATATTAAAGAAAATAGCGCGTAAATCGCAAATGGACTACTTTTAACTCCCTACTTGATCAATCAGTGTCATAGCTAACCTATTTAATATTTACGGGTGTGGAAGTAGATTATTTACCTCATGTGACGTTTTTCGCTCGAGCGAAGCGAGAGTGAAAATTCACATGAGGTAAATAATCTACTTACGCACTAGTCTCGAATCGTATTTTATACTACGAACGCCGAAAAATCGAAAATCATATCAAAGTTGTGATTTTGAGGTTAGAGTGGTATAAATTATTAGACCATTTACACAAATAGTAGTGTGTCAAAGTTCTTTTGTATCACATGTCGCCGGAGTGATGTCTACACGGAAAGAAGTTTTGTCCATCTGCAATCCAAGCTGATACGTCTGCTACTCAAAACACAGAGAGTTGTACGGGTACGTGCAGGTCGTACTGCTGCTGCCCAAGAGTTGGGCATGAGCCGTACGAAATGTGTGCTGCGTACGTACGAGCTGGCTGTCTCCCTATCGTCTTGGACAGCAGACACCCAAAAACTTGAGTCACTCTCGCACAAAATCCAGAGATCGCAGCGCTACTAGTGCTAACGCTGACGCTATACAACACTCCTTTCCGTGTATGAATGTCTATATTCTCTTCTAATTTCAAAGATATTATACAAAAATTCCAATATTCATAAAATAGTATCGTGCAATTAAAACGTGGTATTAAATAAAAACTGCGTTTTTATCCAATTATCATAAAGCTAAGGTTTTCTAATATTATAGTTGCTATAAAACAACTAATAATGTTACTAATCACATAAATTAACAATTTTAAAAAAAATTATGGCTGAGAATGATGAATCGCACACTCGAACATGAATCGCATAGCTGTGCAGAATTATCTTCTTTTACAGCAACAATTTGTAGTAAAATTTAATGAAGCGCCATCTAAACTCACGTGGAAGCAGCAGTAGCAGCAGTAACTCAAACTACAGAAACGTCTATCAGCGTATTACTAAAATCATTCGCATTAAACGTTTCTCAGCTTATATCCACATACCCATAGACCTCTACGTCGGTTGAATAAATTTCGATGGCTCAGCAGTAGCAGTAGCAGCAGTAGCAAGTTTCCGTCGCTCGCCATTTCCCTCCAATGCTCAAAAACTAATAATTTAAAATTTCGAGCTAGATAGAGCGAGTGAGCCAAAAAAAATGGCTCGCCCTAGCACCCCACCCGAATTTCAATCTAAATGCAAAATTCGAAATTCCGCGGAATAAGCTCGCAAAGGCGCACAGCTCTGAAATACAGAAAGGTGACAGCAGCACAGCCTGTCGCAATTCCCTTTATGCGTCTCTCTAATTTCCTGCGGAGCTCGCCAATCTCATTTTCTCTCTCTCTCTCTCTATCTCTCTCTATCTCTCTATCTCTCTCTATCTCTCTCTCACTCTCTCTCTCTCTCTCTCTGCACGCAACTCAATCAAAAAATCATCCGCACTTGCACTGCGAGCCTTAGGATATACCTCGAGAATCTTCGGCATCTCCGCGACTGTCTGTATATATATCGTCTGCTTGCGTCATCGTTCTCGCTTTAGTGGGTGAGCACACGGCAGTAGCGCAGGTTTGGCCCTAGCGAATACTCATAATTATTCATTGACTTTGAGTCCTGCACTGACTTTCGTGCGCGCCGAAAGCCGTCCGTCCCTTATGTTACTGAATGGGAAAACGTCAATTAAGATGCAGCCCTGAATCCGAATTTAATTGCGCTCTTTTGGCGAAACTTACTTCTAGTTTAAAACTCAGCTTTATATGCGCTTTAGAGAACAGACATATATTTATTTTATATATTCTAATTAAATTCTATATGGGCTATATAATAAATACACCAGAAAAACATTTTTCCAATGTGTATGTATTGCATTGCTTCCTCAAAGAGGAAGCTTTGTGATAAAAAAAAATATTTTGCTAAAAACATGTTTGAAACATGTTTTGAGATATAAGGAATAAAAATTACACTATTTTTAGAAAATGTCCGTATGGATATGTGGGTACGTGCGTGCATGTGTGTGTGTGCGTGTGTATGTATATGTGTATGCGTGTAAGTATGCATCCATATCTTGAGTAATTCACGGTAACATTTAATACTTCAGGGCTCATTTTGTTATTTTTTTTTAAACGAAAGGGGTACATAATAATTTTTATATATATTGGGATCTTTTTCTGTTTTTTAACGGTTTTTCGATTTTTGGCTTTTAGTTTCTCGGACTTTTCAGTACGTTAGAAATAATATTATCGATCCAGTGAAAATGCATTTGTAAAAGCATAAAATTACCTATCTTGTCCCACCCGAAATTTTGGATAAGGTGTTTCCTTTCTCTTGGTATACACCGATGATTCAGAAAAAAATTATTTTGTTAAAAAATCGATTTTCTATTGCAAACGATAACTTGAGTAAAGCGGTATTATTCTTTCTGAAAATTTTCCACAAAGGCAGCTTTTTACTATCTCTCGGCTAAGTTCTTTACTCAGATCATGAGAACTTTTATTTTTCGAGATACTCGAGATTATGTTTTATTAAACATAATTTTTGATTGCTTATTTCTTGGATATTAATAGGTAATTTTTTACCAGTAAATACTGTTTTTTTTTCGTCTTTTGATCAAGAATTTAAATCAAAAAGAATTTTCAAGATTCATCGTATCGTTTTTGTATTATAACGTTATTTCATTTTTTATATTTTCTTTTTCAAACACTTTTTGATCGTAGATATCTTGCGTATTACGCAGTAATGTTTGACCAAACAAAGCTCATTTTATACGTATTTTGATGAAGATTTTAAATCGAGAAAATGTTTTAAGATTTATCGATTCGTTTTTGTTTTATAACTTATATTTTTATGATATTCCTTTTTTTCAAAAAATTTATAATAACTTTTTTCTTGAGTATTTATTATGCTATAAGTTTTGGTCCTTCTGAGATCATTGTTTACGTTTTTTGATAGAAATTTAAAATGAAGAAGAATTTTTAAGATTTAACGATTTATTTGAAATAAAAAACAATTGAAGATTGATCGATCCGGGTCCGAAGCCGGATGACGCTGCGGGTTCGCGAGTGCAGGTCGAGACATGCGGTGCGGGATCGCAGTCTGGTGGTGACTTCGGTTCCGCGGCCGGGTAGGCTCAGATGAGCCAGAACTGCAGTGAGCCAGAACCGGCTTTGCTATACTACTAAAGTTCTACATGCAACACGGAAATAATATTCGACTTTATCCCCTTGTTGCATAATGTACTATTTTTATTAACTATTTCTTTCTATATTAATATAAATTTTCAATAACTTCTAGTTTTGTCCGTGAGTTTTAGTAGTGTCAGTGACTTTTCAAGTCAATAAAGTGGCCACAATTAAATCGAGAATAAAGTTATATATGCAACATGGGAATAAAGTCAATTACACTCCCGAGGGTGGGTTTACTGTCCGAGCGAAGCAATTTATCCCAAATAATTCACTTTTTTGTGCGTACCAATTTAAAGAGTTTATAACGGCTGACGATTTAGCCTTCATTATTCCAGTCAATCATTTTAAAATCGATATGAAGTTCGTCAACTTTTAATTACATTCTTTTTATATATAGAAACAAATATATGAAAAAAAGAATACTTGGCGATTAAGTTTTATAGATTATATATACTTATATAAAGAAGAAAAATTACATTGATAGTATATATAAGGCCAAATTAAATTTAATCAGACTTGATACTCGGTAATAAATCATTCAGAAAAGCAAACCCATCATACAATCTTTTTACAAATCTCAAAATGATTCATTCAATTACACTTTTCTCAAAAACTACGAATCTACGAATTTTCGAATCATCCGTGACATTTATATGTTCCCCCGCAGGCATGCCGTAGACGCGGAGTTCCCGGGCCTGAAAATTGAGAAATAGAATGAACGCTGCTCTTCTCCCTCCATTTCTTTACATATGTCGGCAGCTTCCTCCGCAAATAAGCTCTCTTTCTCGCAGTCCGACCGACGACGAGCAACTCGCGCGGTTGGGAAACGGCTGCTCACTCTCACACTCACATACACGTTCTTTACCATCCATAAATTCAACTGCCGCGAAATTACTCGACCTTATTGATGACCCTCGTTACTTTGCGGACGAAAAGCAGAGCAGAAGAAAGCGGGAGAGGGAGAGAGAGAAAGAGAGAGAGAGAGAGAGAGAGAGAGTTGTAGAATTAAATTACCATAGTACCTTTTGACGTCGTGCGCATTTCGAGAGCTTTGTCTCATAAATCATGCACTTTGGCTGTTCCCTCGTGCTCTCACCGCCGAATGTCGACTGACGAATATCTGACGATATCATTAGTGGCTCTCGCTTTGATGGTATATTCAGATGTGTGCCGGGATATATGTGTATATTATGTGCAGGAGTAAACAGTGCTAGAGCCACGATATGAAAAAGCATGAGCTGTCAAAGAGGATCAGAGAAATAAGTCAGAGGTGCTAATATTCTTAGATTATCATATTTGAAATGAAAAAAGGAGATTTAAAATCGTGTGGGATAATGGCAAAATATTTGTCTACTATCCAAATGACATATTAACAGATTATTCTATTTTTAATTTTCGTATCATATTTCATTACAACTAATACGATCAATATATTTTCTCATCATGATTGTGGCAATAAACGATATATTATTATTACTACGTAAAGTATAAAAGGAAATAGAAAATCCGGCGCTTTTGAAATTCTTGGAAGCATTAGAAGCGATTTCAATAAATGTTCGCCGAGCTTTCGGCATTCCCTTATATTTTACCTGATACATCGCCTTTAAACGTCGAGAGCAGCAGTCCGGAATTAAGCACGGAAGATGCACGCGCCACGGGAGCTTTAATATGATTTTATTAAATTATTCAGTCGGGATAACATTTCATGAATGAGAGGAGGATGCGATGTTCGATTTAATTTTTATCGATTGTTTTGTCAACTTGTTTGAGTAAAACCCGCGACTGTATTATACTCCGAAGTAGGCGAATGCTTTTTATTTTGAAATAATACAGCAATCGCTTCTATTTTGTTCTTTATTTTTGTTTTTGTTATGCTCACTTGTTATTGCAGAACGGATATTTGAAAACAATATTATGATAAAAAATCATTCTACTAATATCAATATTGCATTTATTTAAGAAGTGTTTACGTTTCATTACCCCTTTTAAGGCTTTAATTAACACAGGAGTGCAACAGTGCAATGTTTCAGTTGAAAACTTTTAATAACCTAGAATGCTATAACCGGAATGAAAATTGTTTTTATTATACGGCATATTTGCGTTTCAAGAATTCATAACGCGCATTTCCTTTGAAATATATAATATTAAAAAAAAAAGGTTAGCGCGAAATTCAATAGAAATACTCCCAAATTTAATTTTTCAGCAAAAACGAATGCTACCGCTTTCAAAGTAAACCTGAAATACCAAAAAATAAATAAAATTCGAGATAAATCCCAAAACTAGAACAAAAAAAACAAGAGCAAGCTTCCCAGCGGGAGACTGTTTTTAAAGGCACAATGAATTGCAAAAATGATAGTGTCAACTAGGTCGAGAGAGCGCTGTATTTTTTCGTACTTTTTTCTCTCTCTTCCTCCCCTCAAGTTCAGCTTGTCAAGCGATCGAGACGAAGGAAGGCTATATATATACGCGCGAGCGCGGAGAGCAGCGCGTGTACTTCGTATACATTACCGCAACATTATACGGGCGCGCACTATGTAAATACGCCTTCCGTTTTGCGCGGTGCTGTGCGAGAGAACCGGCTATATCGAACTGCTTCTACTTCTACTGCGGCTGCTGCTGCTGCTGCCACCGCAACCGTGCGGATCCTTAAAGGAGAACTTGGGTGGTTCGGACGCTGGGGTACTTGGTTTTTTGTCTGGCCGTGCACGGACCGTTACTACTTCGACTTCTTGTTAAGGCTGTCGCTTGATGAGATGTATTTTCTTCGTTGCGGTTGAGGTGAGCCTACTGTAGGGATCCAAAGCATGACAGGAGCTGGCTTTTCGTGTAGTGATATTAAGCCGACATTTGACTGACCAAATATAATTTATTTTGAAATAGATAATTTATTTACTTAAATAAATTATTATTTAACTGAGGTTTCTACAAATTGTTCAAAAATCTTTCCGCGTTTTTAATTTCTGTTTAAATTTTGATTAGTTATTAGTGACTACGAAATTAGATTATATATTAGTCTTGAGCCTTTTTTATTTATCTATTCTCAATTCATCGAATAAAATAAATCTTTTTGCAATAAAACAGACGGTTATTAAAAAAGTTTCTTGTCCCTACAATTTTTTACTAAACCAACTAAATAAATACTCACTTACTTCAGCTCCCGTTATAAATAATACTCCTTAATTTTTATTGACCTTTTTGCATTACTATAAAACATGGAAAAAATATACATCCATTTTAAATTAAAATATAATAAAAGCCACTGCCAATTCATTGTCACTTAGCTTTCTCAAACTAAATTAATTGTTCTAATATAAAAATTTTTGTTGTAATAAATAAATTTTAAATTGCAATATTTAATACTCTTTTTAATTAGAAAAAAAACTGTGATTTTCGTTTTGCTATGAATAACACATGATTTTATTTGATCAGTTAAATGCAAATAATAAACATACAATAAAAGTAATTCTGCTTTGTCTACTATTAGGCAAAAATTTTGAATTAAGACCTAAACATAATGAGTTTGTATCTTGCATCACCTACAGTGGTAACTTATTTACATTCATTTAATTATTTTAAGATAACCCTAATATTTTTTGTAAACTATATTTTACAATATAATGAATAATATATAATATTATATTTGATAAATTTAGCACATACATCTTAAATATGACAGTTGGTGAGTTCAAAGCACAAAAGCTAGTCGATTATTCTATGTGAAACTGAATAATCGGAATAAAGTTATTTTTTATAGATTTTTATATAATAAATTATTACCAACCTGAGTAACAACGTTTCGTAATAGTCATAATACTGTGACTTCATTTTGTATATTTTGATAAACCTATTATTACTGAAAAATGTCTATCTAATCACGCTTGAAATATTTTAAACTTAAAAATAAAAAATAGGTTAGTTTTTCGTCGATGTTCACGATGTACGCTAAAGTAGAGTGAGATTTTACTCTAATTAAAGATAAAAGATTTCCACTTTTATTTTTCTCACACACACACATATCCATACAGACCTTTTCTAAAAATAATGTATTTTAACTCCTAATGTCACAAAACATGTTTCTAACATATTTTTAGCAAATCATTTTTTCTACCATCACAAAGCTTCCTCTATGAGGATGCAAAATACCACATTTTACGACATACCTACACATACTTAATAGAATAATACTAACGACTTTGCGTAATACTCGAAGGAATATTTTTTTAGATTTACAGCCTAATCTATTAATATTGAATACGCAAGCAACCTTTTTGAAATTAGAAAAATAAGTTTCGAGGAAAACATAATAAAATTTTCAATTGTTTATAAATCTACTGTTATTCATTTTCTTTGAAAGCTTAACAGGTCTCAAAACGTTTTTACAATTGTAAAATTTGATAAAATTCCATAAAAATATTTTCGATTTTTTGGTGAAGAAATTAAAAAAAATCTCGAACTAAAAAACAGTGTGCTAAATATGTATAATAAAGTGTTCAAATAGTAAAGGATAAGAATGTTGTTGTGTGTGTTCAAAAATATTTGTCGAAATTCGAGATCAGCAACTTAAAAAAGTTTTATTTACCTAAAAGCTTTTCAATAAATTTAATTCATGTTGATAAATAATGTTTACTTTCCTATTAGAATTGAACACTTTAAATGTGTACAACTTACTTTTGACACACATTGTAATACACAAAAAATCTTGAGACTGCCTCGAGATAAAAAAGCGACCTTTTGCCGTTGCTATTTGCCTGTGCATACATGGAAGCTAACAAAAAGGTTCTGGAGCCCTGAGAATATTGGAATTTGCTATACGACGCAGGACTTAACACACTTTCAGAGTGAAAATGTCTCATGTAGTTCCTTTTATGTGTACGAGCTAGCAGGGCGGTGATGTAGTACAACACTTGGCATCTCTCGTTCTGATGAGATTATTGTTTTACTGTTGGAGAGATCGACGAAAGTACTTTCATACATGCAAGTGCCAAGATGAAGAGATGAAGTGTAACATCATTTATTACGCTGTTGATTTGCGACTTTGAACTTCGAACAAGATTTTTTTATATTATACCCATGAAAATGAAACATTTTAATTTACGTAAAACCAACAAAAAATCTTTTTTCAAAACAATAAGTATTCCATAGATTAAAATCTTCATTCTTAATTTTATCCATGATTTTTTGAGTACACATAAAAGATACAAAATAAAAAAAAAGAGACAACAGAAAACCGCATCGAGCAGGGAAATTAAAAGCAGTAAAAAGCAAGGATATAAAAGGGCGGACAAGGTAAAACATAAAAATAGAAAGAATCCCGAACTAGTGCTACGCAGTCGTAAAAAGAAAACCAACTTCCACACGCGCATACATACGCACGCACACACACACACACGTGCACACGCCGCGAATCCGAATTCTTTCAACGAAGCGGATGTGTATGCAATGGATTTAAGGGTGCTTGAGTTGGGTCAAGCAGCCACTTGCATCCACGTACGTGAGCCGATCCACCGAAATTTACAGTGTACCCGCATCTTCCCCGTGATCCACGCAACGCGCGCAAACCACCGTCGACTTACTCCAATTTTCATGCAAAGAATGCACTTCAGGCGCAGCGATACACAAAGCCCGTTCCATAAATCAATATCGTAAATCGCCGAAAGTAAGCCGAAATCCCTCTTCGTATCCGGGGTTCGCGGTGTGCAGCGGCCGCCGATCGTAAAATTCCTCCCTGCCGGAAACCCATGCCACGGCGTTATATCTCCCGTACGCACGCGCGTGTACATCCGAAACACATACAAACGCAACGCGTGCGCGCGTGTATAATACGCAATCGTCGTGTTATGGTTGAGAGTAGCCTGCGGCCAGCAGCAGATTTCCCATGTATATGCGATGCTAGGTCCGAACGTATTCCCGAGTGCGCGGTATTATAGAACGGCCCTTCGCTGGTTCCGGGATGCGGGCGAATACATGTAGCAAGTGAATGCGTATATCTATAAAGGCGGAGGGAGGGAGAAGCTTTTCGCACGTGACACTTTGAGGCTATTATCGGGCAAGTAGTGGGTGGGAGAACGGGACCCGTACACGGGGAGAACAATATTGTATAATGAAAGGAAGGATCGTATGAGAGCAACAACACCATCGTTTAAAGCTAGTTTAGAAATTAATTTTATAATAAAAAATAATACCTTTAAGTGCGGGGAATTCTGAAAGAAATAATATCTATGGATTTGCCCCGTTTAAAGCAATGTAAGAAGTCTCACGATACTCGGGAATTTCTACTTATTTTTACGAATTTTCAACGCGTTTTCCTCAACTTTTCCCATACTTAAGGGAGTCAACTCTTTTTTTAAATTCATGTTTGGACGATCTCTAAACCATGGTACTAGTTTTATACGTTCCCATTCAACGCATCTAATATTATAAATCTATGGGCATCCTCCTTTAGAGGAAAAAATGCTGCTAGCTTGAAGAGAGTGCTTTCTGGGAGAAAATTATTACGAAATCTTTTCTTGAAAATTTGCACATAATCAAAACGAGTATCTAAGCTCTATCAGTCGGAAACGTAAGTGTACTTCAAGAATACATGCACATATTTTATATAATGTCCTTAGTGCAAGGGAAGCAGACATTTTCTTGTATTTCTTTATTTTAAAAATCAAAATTTAAGAATATAAAAACGATACACAGATAATGCACAGACACGCACACGCATGCGGACGCACATAAATCCATACATACATATACATATACAAACATTGGGACTCAGAAAGTAATATAATATGTTTTTGCACTAAAAATCATAAAAAAAATTAATGAAACAATGCTTTCTCTTTGAGAAAGCATTAATAAGGATCAAGATGAATTTTAATAAAATTTAGTAAATATTAAAGACTATTTCAAAATTTACAACATATTTCGTAATAATTTGATTGATTTAATTATTGTCGTAATATTACTACAAAATTAATATATTATATTAGTTAAATTGATCAAATTATTGTTAATGTGTCATGAATATTGAAATGAGTTGAAAATACTTTTAAAAATCCTGCATTCTATTTAATAAACCTCAAAAACATAAAAATTAATCCAAATATTAAATTCAATCATTTTCGTTCTAACAAAGCTTTTTTTCCAAAAGAGCAAAAATATACAATCGAAATTAAAAAATCGTGTTCCATTAGTTCTGCAAAAAAAGTTTTATAGTTATAAAATCTGTTTCGTACCAAGGAATCATAACTCATACACCTCGCGTTCCATTCATCCGACTATCCCTAAAACCTCGCCCTCTTTCTCAACCGGTCCCCCGGAGACTCGCCCTCATCCCGCTTTATGCCCGCGTAAAAAGCTCGCAGCTACAGCTGCGCCCGCGCATCGGGGAATTCGTCGGCCTGTTAACTTTTATTTCGCGCGCCTGCCGATGGGACGTAATGCACTATGCGCGAGGATCGATCGCCAGCGGCACGGAACCGAGGGAGACACCGCGACATTCCCGCGCCGCGCGGCCATTCGTCTCGGCGCGGCTAATGCACCGTAGCGCCGTATGCACCGGTCACCCGCAGCGGCACGTCCGGGCTCTCGGGTGGGTATAACGAATAGGCAGAGCGTTGAACTTGCGCGGTGGAGGTGGCGAGAGCGAGCCAGAGAGTTTAACGGAAGAGGGATTTCTTTGGTGGGAGTGTTAATGGATTTTTAAGAGGGCTGCGGAGGAGGTGATCAATTAGAGTTCGATCGTCCGTTCAATGCTTGGCAAGCCGGAAAAGTAGTTGCAACTGGGGTTGGGGCTGTTTGTTACGCGGTTTCTTTTCATTATAGGTTTGCGCTGGGTATTTCGTAGGGACGTGCAAGTTATAATAATAAGCACAAGTGTCCATGGATTTAGAGGATTTGATACTTTAAGGTGGAACGTACGAAACTTACATCATTGCTTAGATCGCATCGAAACGTGAATTAGAATAAAAAACTAAGTACCCTAAATATATAATATATAATAGAAAAGTGGTCGAAAAATCGCAAAAGCAATTAGTAAAATCCAAGTATGATTAGACCTAATACATTGCGTTAAATGCAGAATATTCATAAATATTATCTTTTATAATTTGCCCGTCACTCTAAGGGTTAATTTCTTTTAAATTATGGGCATGCTAAGATATAAATTGGTTTTACAGTGGTACAAATGAATGCAAACAGTCATACTAAATATATTGACTCCTGTTCGGGCCGTTTGCACTTGCAGCGGCTGTAGTATATTTAATATTTTCGCGAGCACTGTGTTTCTCTCTCTCGTAAGATCTGAAGCGCTTGCTCGCAAGATTTCTTGCGAGAATGGACACATGGGCGCGCTTTTTCCCATTTTCTTCCATCCTGATTTCGGCGAAGCCAGAACAAAACTAATTGTTCTCGCTGAGCTCGCTCTCTTCCGGCCAGACCGCGACTATGGTCAGCTCGAAGCCTTCAGTTGCATCGCGACGCCTGTTCTGTTAAGTTGTTTCTTATACACTAACAATTACACACTAAGACAACATGTATATAGTAATTTTTAAGAACAATAATTTCTCACTTTTATACTTTGATTTTCTACATTAACGTCAGAGTAAAAATCCCATTTACTTGCCCTCAGACTCCGAATCCTTTCACCCACCACACGTGCTCGGGCTATCATTAAGTGCCCTTAGCTGCACTTTCACACGACGCTATTACAGCGCCCAATTATAAGCAAATTTCAAGCTAAAATTAAATTCTGATGTTTTGGCCGGCTAGCGCGGGAACAACTCCTTAATCAGTCGATTTCTTGAATAAGATTAAAAATAGGCAGAATAATTATTACTTAAGCAAATTAAAGTAATGAATTTGAGTTCATTTTAATAAATGTTTTTTTCACATTTATGGTATAATATTAATATATTTTTCCTTTGGTCATTTGGAATTTAAATGATTTGCATACGTTCATTGTGGCATTACTTATATGTAATTGGCGAAACTATGATCATTCTCCGTGATCTATTTATATGTAATAAAAATTCTAAAATCTTAGTAGATCTATAAAAAGTAGTCCAATGAATTAACCCACCCTGCAGTTATATCTGTATAAGGGTAGAATAATAAGAAATACCTTAAATTGATTAACTTTATTTTTTATAATATTACGAAAGATTTTAATTTTGTATCCAAGATTTACGATGGAACATTGTATATACAACAGCTACGTTGTCTTTTGTCGAAAACTTATTTGAAATAGGGAAAATTTGATACAGAACGCAAGATTAACTACCTGAAATGTATACTGAACTTGCTTCAGTTTTACTACTTTTATAAAAAATCCTGCGACTAAAATCTCCAGTCAATTTTCTTACGTACCTATACAGAAAATGAAATACATAAGCCATCCGCGATATACCTTCGAAATTACGTCAGCAGCGTGCGGCCGACCTCTCGATAAGCTCGCCGAATACTATAAAATATACGTGACTTGAAGCTATAGAAAAGAAGATAAAGGAGATAAACGTAAATAAACAGAGAGTACGCGCAGTGGATAGCCACAAACTATCCAGCACGCTCTGCGAAAATTCCCTCCCACGGAATGAAATCTGGCTTCGAAAAACCAGCGGCTCGCAGCTCTTTTTTTTTAACAACGAAATACACTCCCTTTACTACAGTATCTACCCACAGCGCGCAGCGCGCCGATCTATAAAACATGCGGCAGATACACGCTTATTACACGGCGAAGTACATACGTCAGCCCTTGCCGGAGAGATCCCCCCCTCCTTTCTCGGGCTGCGCGCTCGGGCCAATAACTTTTTAGAGAGCTTACTCGCGGCGAGAATAAGCTCGGCCCCGGCCTTCGGAAAGTTTTATAACGTTATTTCGCCCCGGGTGTACCTGCGCGTCATCTATACCCATTACTTGCACGAGGACGATGTACGACGCCACTGTTACTGGTTATTTTATGCCGCTTCGAGAGCCAAAGCTCGGACCCGCGGCTACTGTGCCCACGCGACCCACGACTGCGCGGAAATTCTTGGTGACTCGCGAGGAGGGTAGGGATGAAGAGGACTGGGACGGCTGGATCGAACGAATTTCCGGCTGTCAGTGGGGTGGTACGTGCGTTGGCTGACCGGCGGGTGTGGGATGACCGGTTACTGTGCCCCTGGCTTACTTTCATGCATAGTTCAATGTAGAAGTATTAAATAATAAGAAACAAATTTTTTAAATAAAGTAAGAGTTATAATCTATCTACTGAAATGAACAGTATTTCTTTTTTTTTATCCAGTATGTAGCACATTAGGCGTTTTCGCATGTGCCAATTACCGAGCTCCTGATCGCCAGCATAACCTCGCTAATTGTAAGTAAACAAACAAGAGAATGAACGGTAATTACCTTTACGGTATCACGACTTTATAATGCAAATTAAACGGAAATTTTATATAATTTTAAATTCATAAAATACAATCTATACTCGTGAAAAACGTACTTTAACAATAATATTCAGTGTAAAGTGCAGATTATTCGGAAGCGGGGCACAGTAAATGAAGTATAGTAATTCAATCATGACGTTTTCTAAACCCACAGTAATTGACGCAAACGATTGCTTTTTTATTATAATTGCCATCTTGATAGTTTTTTAATATTTATGTTTTAAAAAAATATCTGCGATTAGAGGAAATAACAAAAAGTATTATTTAAGCAACTTCAGGAGTAAAAAGAAGATTTACAAAACTGTTTCTTGTAACGAAAATCGCGACAGTTGAAAAATTGAATAATTTGTTGAACAGGTAGCATTTCATATCCAATTTCTTGGCTTCGATAAAAACACTGATTGAAACCCATTAGTATTGTTTGAATTAATTTTAAATTAAATTAACATGATATTTTACCTAAATAAAATACAAGCATACAATTTCATTATTTTCATATAATAAATTTAAAAAAATGTATTTTTAAAATCTCCATTAACAACAAAGTTAATGTTTACAGCATCCAAATAAAATATAGAGAATTAACTTACACAAACACCAAAACACATCCTGAAATATACGACACGATACCAATCATGCTGTCTATAAATTCCCACCTGAACTAAAAACCCAAATTCAACTTCGCGCCGAACCATTAGCAATCCCGCCCCACCCCCATTCAAACAAACAGGGACAAAAAAACAATCAGCAGCAGCAGCAGCAGCAGCAGCCCAGAAAGTTCAGGGTGGATTAACGAGCGGCGTGCCATTTACCTACGTGAAAATATATTTCACTCGGCACCTCGGCGCGGCGAATCGCGAGCACACTGACACTTCGTTAAACGTCGGGGAGTACAGGCCGGGCGATAAGCGAACGGCGCCATAAACACGCATAAGTGGCAACGCGGGCGCCCCCCTCCTGAGATAAGCAGTCGTAGCAGCGAGAGACGAGAGACTCACGCGCGATCGCGCGCGATCTCGCTACGCGTAATTAATTTAGCAGAAGTAGGCGCGGGCGCTGCGCCGCGGCAGATGGCTTATCTTTCCAGCGGGTAATTCATGTACAGCGTTGTGCCGCTGCCACTGCTCGAGCAGGCCCGATAATGTCCGGCGAAACGGCCAGCTTGCCGCAAAGGAGGACGCGCAGCAGCTGGAGTAGGGGGGGGGGGTGGGAATCTGTCCGGGGGGGCTTTTAGGACGTGCGAAGTGCCATTTATTTTTGCCCACTCGCCGCACAGAGCCGGCCGCGTAAGCTATTTTTAGGGTTATCCTCTTTCTTTTTTGCCGCGGAAAGTAGTTTATGTGGCGTTAAACTTATGTGATTTTAATGGCGCGTTTGGAAGTACAGGTTTCCTTTTTTCGTTTGGTGGTTCGTTTTTATTAGCTGCGAGTTGCGTAGTTATTTTTAGATATTCTTTAGTAATTGGATCTTTGTTCTGGCAATGAGATAATGTGGATAAAAGATTTTGGATCAATTCGTTTTATGGCGTACAGTCAATGACCTACTTCAAGGCAATCGAAATATTTAGAGCGACTAGCTCGTATCTATACCTATACTATTAATGAAAGTTTTTACTCTTCTGTCTATCCATTAGTGCTTCAGAGAAAATAGCAGTTTGGTCGTTGACAACGGAAAGGACACTCGAGTATCTTTCTACAGCGTCCTTCCCGTCCTCTGCGTGAATGGTCGAAATGACGCTCTCTATGCTCACAGTCAACGTTAGTGAAAGAGGGAGAGAAGAGCTATTTTTAGTACACACAAGTGCGCTATTAATGTTTCAATTGCCTCGAAAAAGGTCTTCAGGTACATGTCATAAAAGAACCGAATAGTTGGTTGAAATCGCAAAATTAATTTTGTTTTAAGGATTATTAAATTCAAATTTTTATTTTATCTTATTTGCGCTTATTTAGATAGATTCGTTGTTTTAAAATTAAGAAAAATACTGTTCAATATGTCTGATTATACTGAACTTGGCAGCACATATTTTCTACGTGCCTGACTATAGCATGGCTGATTCTACTTGGCAGACAGTGATAGATTAAATAAAAAAAATTTAGAGTTTAAAAATTCGTTTCTCAAAAGCAATCGTTCTAAAAATTTTCAACCATAAATTTTTGATAATGCTTTTATTTTTATGGTGTAATACCTCAAAATCTTGATCCTACACGTCACAATAAATTACCGTTGTCAATACCATATTCATTGAAGAAATATTGCTGCGTGCACGTTTCTAGAAGACATGATTAATGACATTTTTTATTTCTTTCATTTAAAACTTACTTGTTGAATAATTTTGTATTTTTCTTTTCAGAAAATCCACCTAATTTTAAAAATTATTAAAAATATAATTTTTTTAATTTGATTTTTTTGCCAAATTTCTTTAATAAAAATTATATTGTCAATGGTAATTTTAGGACTGGGAATGGATCACGATTAACCGATTAAAAATCGTTTAATCGATTAATCGATTTTAAAATTTGACATAGTCGATTAATCGCAATTTCGATTATTAGATTAATGATCGATCATTAATTGACTAATTCCCAATTAGTAATCGATTAATTATCAATCATTAATCGATTACTATCCGTTCACTGACATCCCATTTACATTCATATCCAAACAATAATATTTGATTTTATATCTACTAGGGGTCTTCGCCCCCTGCTCACTTCGCTCGCCCACCACTAGATATATAATATTTAATAAATAAGTTTACGGTAATAGTTACAAATTACATGTATAAATTACACTTTTGCTCTCCGGCCCGCAAAACGGATTCGCCTTCGGCTCGTGCTTGCTCGCCTCCGACTCGTACAGCAAAGTCATACGCGGGCGGAAAAAGCCTATTTCTTGCCCTTGGTCACAATATACTATTTGTTCACACTTTTACCAACACGCTCGCACTTCGCAATTTTCTACCTTACTTTCAAGCCTGAAAAGGGGTACTTTCATGACTGTGTTGAAGAAAAGACATTTAGACCAAAACAATGATTTCCCTTGGCGAAAAAAAATTTGGCAGTCAACGGATTTTAAAGTACAAAATTATTCAAATAACTTATAGGATACTTAAAAATGCTTGTATTTTACCATTTTATCGATTTAAAATTTTATCATTTAATTGATTTTAAAATCAATTTTTTCATAATACTTTAATCGATTAATTATCGATTTTTTCATCAAACTTTAATCGATTGATTATCGATTTTATCATCAAACTTTAATCGATTAAGTATCGATTTTTTCATCAAACTATAATTGATTAATTATCGATTATTTCATCAATCTTTAATCGATTAATTATCGATTTTTTCATCAATCTTTAATCGATTAATTATCGATTTTTTCATCAAACTATAATTGATTAATTATCGATTATTTCATCAATCTTTAATCGATTAATTATCGATTTTTTAATCCATTAATTTTTTATTGTTTTTTATATTCTTTTTTATTATTTTTAGATAATTTAATACCTATACACATTAAACCTAATTCCTTATAGTCATGATGCATCCATTCCTCCCTCCTACATTTGGAGAATGAGCGGTAGCAAACATATGAAAAAATCATTTCTTAAAATTTCACATATACAGGACCTCTTACCTCGAGAAAGTGTCAGAAGTTTGGAAACCGATATTTGATTAACTTTGGGAGGTATTTTCATAAACTTAAAAATTAAGTGTAGTATACCCTTAATTTTTCCCAATCAGCCCTTACTCTCGTGATATCAACCAATTGATCTCAATTGTGCATTATTTTAATAAAAAATTATACCTCTACTTCTATTTATAGCTCTGAAAGTTTTTATGCTAGAAAAAATTACTCAAAAATGATTAAAAATACATAGAAAGAGCTTTAATTTCAGCTTTGTTTTGTACAAAAATATTAATCAGGGCCAATGTATAAATTAACTTTCAAAGAAAGTGATGCGAATTACACGAAAAATCGTTGAATTTAAAAGAGTTAAAATCCTTAAATTGAGATGTGATTTTTACACTATCTTTGAACGTTAATAACTTTGGTACGGACATAATTTTTTACTAAAATAACGCCCAAATAAGATCAATTGGTTGATATCTGGAGAGTAAGGGTCCATTGGAAAAAACTAAGGGTGCTACACTTCATGTTCAGGTGTCAGAAAATACCTTTCAAAGTTTCAGCAAATATCAGTTTCCAAACCCCTCACACTATCCTAGTTAGTTAGTAGTCCGAGTTACAAACCACACCACACAGCCACCGCGGCTCCTCAACATTACCTCAACAGATTTATTTCCCAGCTGAGGACGTCATTTTGAATGCAAGATAAAAGAAATTCCAAATTTTTGTTGTATATTTGATGATTTCAGCTCACCAATGTACTTTAAGAATATTCTTTTTAGGATGCTGCAGACAAATTTTACATATTTTATAGACCAATATGTAAAGGTACCGTGAGGCTTCCAGGTGCTTCTCGTTGTATGTATTCTCATATTAATTATACAGTTATAAACTAAGAAGCATTGAGTGAGTTTGAATTACTAGAACATCCAAAGTTTTCCAGTATCGGCATTCAGAGTTTCAAAATCCAGAATTACTTCTTTTGAAGTTCTAAAGTTCAGAGAACGGAAAGTTGTAATTACGAAAACTAAAATTTGGATATTTCTAAATTACAAAAGCCATATTAATGAGAATTTACTTTGGTGCTCAAACTTATTGCTCAATTATTAGGTTAAATAGAAAATGTGATGTGTCGCATATATATATATATATATATATATATATATATATATATATATATATATATATATATATATATATATATATATATATATATAATCTATCGAGAATGCCAAGACTCTTGTGAAAAATTGCTTAAATACACTGTAAGAGTCGTTGCTGCTGCGTACCAGGCAATATCCAAACATAGACCATCCAGTATTAAGATATATCTAGCTTTAAGCACACCTTTCATCTTAACATTTTTTTGTAACAAAGGCACGACTTTCGCGTTTGTGTATATGTCCGTTTTGCGACCAGCGGGCGAAACAGTCCGAACCGGGCGAAGAAAATCGAGAGCGGGCGAAAAAAGTCAGGAGCGAGAAAAAAGTGACTTTTTCGCCCGCACTGGGCTTTTAATACCCGCTATTAAAAAATCATGTAAAAGTGACTTAAAAGCATTAATTTTTCATTAATTATATAATAATCAACATAGTTACAATATTAATAACTAATCAATGAATTTAGATGTTACATTCTAATAGACCCGTGGTTGCTGTGTCGAAAATCCGTCACTCCAGTCTCGCCTTCCCTCCAGATATTCCCTCCAAATAAGAAACCAACCAGCCCGTCCAGCCGTCCAGCTAAACCTGTTACCGGTCGACCAGCGTTGTAAAAGCGCGCAGCCCGGGCCCATACCTGCAGGCCGCAGCGCTAATAAAGCCAAAGCGCGCCGCCGCTGCACACGCAATCCCGACACTGCGCGCTGCCGCGCAGTTCGCCCACATTGTTTGCACTTGTGCAGCTGCACATGGACAGACACGCTTTATCTCGCTGCGCGGGAAGGGGTGCCACGTTAACTAGGTTAATTACGACGCCCGCCGATCTTCTGCTCTCCTTCGCCGGGCTCGATGTATCTTCTTCAAGCGCGAGACGCTCGCCGCGAGAGTTACGTGTGTATGGTAGCTGTCTTACGTGGCTGCGGTGAAGCATCGTGAGGGAAAGGAAGAAAGGGAAGGATTCGGTAAGCGATGGTCGGGAAAGATGGGTGTTTTGGGTGGCGGTAGCGTGGGTGGATTTTTCTCCGGCTGATCGAGGAGTTTCGGCTTCAGGTCTCTTTTTGCGGTGGGCTTGTTATACGCGGAGAGATAAGCGGGAGGGATCGCGATTAATTCGTTGGCTGAGGGCGTAGATGCATCAGCTGCGATGTTCGAGCGTGTTAGGGGTTATACGAATTGATTGAACTGCAAGGGTGAAAAATTAAAGTATAGATGTTATTGAAGAGGTTATGGAGATCTTTGATTAAAATTTTAAAACTAATCTTGTCCTTTTAATATTTCAAATTTTATTTTTAAATCACTTATTTTCAGCTAGGAATTATGCAGAATCTTTTTTTAAATAAATAAAAATCTAAACAACATTATTTATGGAAATGAATAATTCGAATAATTTTTTATTGCGTCATAATGAGTATTAATAAAGTTTTCAGAATTGCCGAAGAGCATTAAACACCCCTAGAGAATTTCTATGACAACTCAAAATTTCTTATCTGGTTCTTGTACAAGACTTATATGGAAATAAAAATAATATGATATATTTTGAAAGTGAGTCAAATATATTGAAGACCTGTAATGTAATGATAAAAACTAAACGGAGGCATTTTAAATTCTGAAATAGTCGATTTCTCAGTTGATTTTCAAAACGCTAAAACTATTCAGTTAGATTTTGTTCTGGGTGTGCTATTAGTATAGTATTCTAATTTACTTTGAATCAGAGATCAGCAAGTATTCGACCGCAAAATATTTTAGATACTTTTCTGTTTTCTGTAAATATCGAGTAATAACAACGAGATATCAATTTCTAAGGATTCTACACGATGTATTAAGTCGATATACGCAATTTAAAAAAGTATCCGAAAAAAATATCCATCGGATACTTTGGTCGGATACGCTATGTACAATCCGAAAATAGTATCTGTCGGGTACTTCTTTCGGATACTTTATTTATTTTAAAATGTCTAAATATTCCCGAGTCGTCCTAAACATGGGGTATAATCCGGATGATACTTCACATTTAGGGGAGCCTAGCAAACTTAAATAGCAAAAAACTTAGACGAATTCTATTTTCGGATACTCAGTGTCCGATGAAAGTATCCGTCGGATACTTTTTTTCGGATACTCAGTATTCGACGAAAGTATCCGTCGGATAAGAGTTTTTTAAATCACATATATCGGCTTAATACATAGCGTAAAATACTTACAAAATGATATTTTATTGTTTCTTCTCGATATTTAGAGAAAACCGAAAAGTATCCGAAAATATATTTCAGTCGAATACTTGCCGAACTCTGCTTTGAATAGATTAGATTTTATAATTGTGTGTAAAGGATCGATAAATGTGTACAACATTTAATAATATATATTTAGTTTATGTAATAAATTCAGAAGATATAAGTTTTATTGGTCAATTATAAAACTTATTTAAAAAATGGTCAGAGATCACCCTTAAATATAAATGTCACTTGAAATTCCAATATAATCTGAGCATAGTATGTCCGACATGTCAAAAAGAGCTAATAGCTTAAAGTGTATTAAGCGCAATCATTTTTCTCATTCATGTTCAGTGAGTACTGCCAGTACTCAATAAAGTTAGATCGACAGTAGTGGAGGAGCGCGGCTGTCAGCCGTCAGTCTATGGAAAAACGACGGGAATGAGTCTGCAAATCCGCGCTTCCCTTTCGCTCTCTCACTCTCGCCTCTCTCCACCTCTTTCTTCTCTACGTGATCGAACACATTGTCAAGCTGATTCGACGTTCTCTCCATTGACTGTGGGTTCTTCCAAGAGAATTAGCGTCATCGGCTATCGTACAGCTGTCTCTTCGTTTAGTATTATCGATTTAAACATATGAAAAGATCGAGTCAAATCTTACTATATTTTTAAAGAATAAAAAATGGATAGAATATTTTTCTAAGTGAATATTTATACTATTCTAATCAACATTCACACAGTAAATATTAATTTCTCAATAAAAATTCCATCTGACATTTACTATATATTCTACTGAAAAAATCACTATTCACTGTGTGAATATTCAATTCCAGAGAGGTTGGTTGCATGCTTTCTTTAGAGGTATTGACATTACACTCAAATTCTTTAAGATTTCACAAATCTCTTGGGCTTGATGTCAAGTAAATATTATTGATACATAATCTTTTTTTATATATTAATATAATCTCTTACCTCTTAAATCTTACTTGTAAAAACACCGAACCTCACGATATTCGTTGTGAAAAGAAATGCATTCGATCAATTTTAAAGATAAAATAAAAAGCGAAATTTACGTAAGTAGCGGAAAATTCAGTGGAAAATAAAAGTACGAGAACAGGAAGATACAAGGAACTATACGAATATAACGGGGGAAAAGGCCGCACTCTGGCACGATCCTCCGGCGCGCACGGTCCGTCGCCTCTCAAAAGTCGAATCATCGGGCTCTAAAACGCCGCTCCGAGGCTCCCTTGAAGCGAAGATTTTTAAGCTGACGAGAACTTGACCACCCCCGCGCTGGTGCACGGAAAAAGTCTTTTACAGGTCGACCGAACGAGCTCGAGCTCGCTCAGCTGGAAGAGAAGATTTTTCGTATGCAGAGTTGTGTATTGGTTATGAATCAAATGAATCCTGCATGCATACATAAAACGCCGTTGTCTCGTTTTATCGTTTTTGAAAAGCCTTTTAAACTTCTCGAAAAGTGACGTTTAAAAGTACTTTAAAAACTCCTATTTACAATTAAAACTGCAAAAAAATCCTGCACTATTTCAGAAAACTGTCGGTAAGTGCATTAATTTCTTTTATATTTTTAAATGTATACTATAAATAATGATTCGATCCTTTTAACGTTGTAAATAGATGTAACAATCCGAGTGACATTCTTCGTGTTTTTAATCTAAAAAATCGTACCTCAGAGCAATACGTCATTTGTCCTATAAAATACGAAGAATTCACCACTTTTGCGGTAGTTAAATATACAGTTAAAAGTTCGAATGAACGAGTAACCATTACACCGACGCCGCTATTGAATCATTTATCAAAATCTGGGTTTGAATATTTATGGTTGCACTTCATTATGAAGTCGCTTAAAATTTTATATTCCTCCTGACAATTGGTAACAACTTTTTGGATAAAATATCGAGCTTCTAAGTGGTACGGAATAAGTACAATTAAATAATAGATAGGACAATAATAATGCACTAAAAATACATTTTCTTGCAGACGAACAAAAATGAGGTTGATGTAATCAAATCTGTTGGTAAATCTCTCTTTACACAGACACTGGGATGTGCTGCGTCGTTACACTGGCAGGTCTCCCTGGGGACTGATACTTTGTGGGTTTCTCTCTCTCTCTCCCTCTTTCTCTCTCTCTCTCTCTCTCTCTCTCTCTCTCTCACTCTCTCTCTCTCTCTCTACCCGTACTCTACAAAAAAGGAGGATCCATTTACCCGAAAATCGATAAGAGAGGGAAAGGGGGATGGACCCAAAGAGAGACAGAGAGAGACCCATGTCTTACCCAATCTTGATTTAAAATAGGAGTAAGAAACCTTTATTTTGCTATCTTAATTTTCATTAGATATCCTTTTTACTACATTCTATCCTATAAATTATTTATAATTTACTACGCAAGTACGACGTTCTAGTACATAGTACTCGTACATGTACCTCTCCCTTCCTCCTCAAAGCTATACCTTATTTCTGATAAGCAGTACAAGGTATTCTCCCTGTCACCCACCTATTTCCCTAGGAAAAACTAACAAATTGAAATCCCGCGCTATTACGCGAAAGCGTAAGCGTAAAAAATAAAATTCATTATAAATAAAGACGTGTTCCGTCTCGTGGATACGGAACAATAAGTTACAAACACATTAAATCAGAAATCTGTGGTTTTTCTATGTCTAAGGTTACCCAATTACGTGATTTCTCCTCTTACTTGTCATTTAATAAAACACCTAATATTTTGTTTAATACAGGTGCGTGAACAGTTGACATACGTGGATAGTGGAGTATGTAAATACATGGACATTGGGGTGCTTGGTATCACGATCAGTGTGTGTATAAAGTAACAAAATATTTATCGTATTCCATTTCCATACTGTTACTCTCTGTAATTTTATATTTCGCTCTCTTTCTTTTATTCTCTCACTTACTCAATCGCACTTTTTCACTCCCTTACTCACTCTCTTACTTACTCATACTTTTTCACACCCTTACTCACTTACTCGTTCACATGCTCTCGCGCTCACTCACCTACTCACTTGTTCACTCACTCGCTTAATAACTCATTATTTATTTCAGTCACTTACGCTCTCACATTCGCACGTATTCTCACACTCTCTAGCTCAGTCGCTCTGATCGCACTCACTTGCTCACGCACTTACTAATGTACTCGCTCACTTAATCATCCATGCCTGTATTGACTCACTCTCTTGCGCACGCAATTTATCATGTCATCTCTCGCTCGCTCACTTACTCACTCACTTGTTCACGCACGCACTAAATCACTCACTCACGCATTCACTAACTCGCGTGCTTATTCATTTACTCATTAACTTGCTTACGTGCTTACTCATGGAATCATTTTCGCACTAGCTCAAGTACTAACTCACTCGTTCATTTACTCACTCAACTGCTCACCTAATCACTCAGTCACTCTCTTACTCACTTACTTACGCAGTCGCTCACTTTCTCACTCACTTGATAACGTACACACTCACGCACTCACGCATGCACTTAGTCGCTCATGTACGAATTCACTCACTTCCTTCCTCAAAATTATCAGTTAATTCTTAACTAATTACGTAAGTAATTACTTGAATTATTACATAAGCAACTACTTCAGTTATTACTTAAGTAACTACTTCAGCTATTACTTAAGTAATTACTTGAGGTATTACTTAAGCAATTACTTTAATTATTATTTCAGTAAATACTTAAGTAATTACTCAAGCAATTGCTTAGGAAATAACTTAAAGTGATGCTAAGTCCTCGTGTTATCGACAAATATGAGGAGCCACTTATTTCATTCAACTATCAATTTTGAGATAATATCTCTCTGGAAATTGTTTTTGAATTGGATAACAACGTTGCACAGAGATATTTACTCATAATTGAAAATTAAATAAGACAAATCGATGTTCTATGTCGAACTATAACTGAAGTAAAAAATCATAAATCCTGCTGAAAATGTACAAAAAGGTAGCTTTTTTATATCTCTTGAATGATATCTTTGACCAGATTATAAGGACTTCTGTCAAGGCATTTCGTAGAAAGACTTCCTGTGTACAATAGAGCAGGAATGATATCGATGCGAGCTCATAAAATCACCCATCCTCCTGCCCAAGCTCCCTACATTCCTTACACTGCACTGTCGAAATATATTGTTGACTTTTCAATAAAGAAGCAAAAAAAAGATGTAATGGGAAAAATATCACATTCACGTAAAAACAATTTCATATTGGAACAATTAATAAGGTTTGAGAAAGCTAAGTGCCAATAAATTGGCAGCAGTTTTCTACTCTATCAAATGTTCTGGTAATGTAAAAATACTTTTTTACCACTTCGATTTTGGACTAGTTATATACTGGTCTAAATCTGGCATCTATTTCCACCAAGGCTACACTCCCACAATATTAAAATCTACAATTGTCTCGAAATCCAATACAAAATAACCTCTTCCACTCTCACTATATAACTCTGTCAATTCTCCAATACTCATCGAATAACAATCAACGCCATGACTCGTAATCGCCAAAATAAAAGCAAAAATCCAAAGAACCATCTCACTTCTTTCCCACTGCTCCCTGCGCAATCTCGCTCGGCATTGCCATTATTTCCGCTGCATTATCGCGATACCCATAACCGCGAGGGACGCGAATCGAGGCGAATCGAGCTGATGCGCGAGGATCATCTCCGGCTCCAGAAATTCAGATCCCATTCGCCAGACGCGATTCTTCGATCCTCGGAATCAGAATCCTTTCAATCCTCTCTCCCTCTATTCTCGCGTTCGGAGTCCCGAAACGGGCTCTTCTCGAGGTATCGAAAGATAAGCGCGACATCGAAACCCAGCAGGAATAAAGGAAACGCGCCCGACTGCGATGATTAATGGCGCAAAGATAGACAAAACCGATAGTCCCGGAAATGCGCGACGCTTTTGGCGATATCGATGTAGCCGATATAAATTAAAGCTCTTTTTGCCTAGTTTCGCTGTTTGTTTGGGTAATTTTTTTCATGCAGAGTTATGTTGAGAAGAGGACATGTTTTTTTTACTAAAATCATACGCGTTTGGGGTATAATGACTTATATCTCAAGAAATAGGGCCCATTGGAAAAACTACTGGTACTAGGCTTCATTTATATGTACCAGAAAACACCTCCCAAAGTTTCATCAAAATCCGTGACCGAGAGGTGTGCACTCTACTTGTAAGTATGATCGTCTGCGAAAGATACGTAATTAACTGTAAGACTGTGAAATTGGAATACGTACGGATGATCGTTTAATTTCAGTTTCTTGTAACCGTATGTAGAACCGTGCGTAGATCGTACATACTCCTAAAAGATGTATCATAGGGGAGAGTGGGGTCGTGGTGATCACTTAAGAAAAACTTACTAGATAAAAAAAATATATTAACATTTGGTTGTTGTGTATGGGTTTAAGATCAAGTTCAAATACTTATCTTACAAATTTGATCATTTATTATTTATTAAATATCACACGGACCTCAATTCAACCTATTATTTCAAAATTATTTAAAAAATTTATGAATATCATTAGGCAAATCAAAATTTTTTAATTAAAAATTTTAAATGCTTGATTTTTTAAGCACGGTGCTAAAATACTAAAATACTCAAATGATAAAATTGTAAAAATGATTTAATGCAAACTTTTCTTAGATGAAAAGTTGGCGAAACCTATCGTTGAGAATAATTCATCAGATATGCTTTCGTTGCACGCTTTTTAACATTATTTAAGTTTTAATTTGCATACTTAGAAATATAGAAACCTTTTGAACATTCAAGAAACTTATACACTGAAAAAAAAATTTGTTAAATCTAAGTAAACGTTTCCTTGAATCGTACTAAGAAAAGATTAACTTAAATAAAGTAAATATTCCTTAAATTTAGTAAATATTTATTGAATTGATGAATACCAGTCTAAACATAATTAAATATTTACTATTATCAAATAAATCTTTTCTCAGTGCGATTCAAGGAAACGTTTACTTAGATTTAACAAATTTTTTTTAGTGTAGAATTCTTCTAATTTAATTTCTTGCTATCGCACACTGTAGCGCTGATCTCTTCTTTTAATTAATCCTAATGTCAGACTAGTGTTATTGGGGCTTGTCTGCGCCATTTTGACATATCAACCAATCACGTTTGAGAATTTCCTGTCCTCATCTGGTTTAGCTCTAATCCACCAGAGTGCGAGGGCTCGGTGTCAGATCCCAATACTAATTATCTTTATACGAGAAATTTCACTAAAAGTACATTCCAAGCGTATTTCAAACAATAAACAATGAAAAAGTCTGTTGCACCAATACACCAACCTCTCTAGAATTCCTCAAAATTCCTTCAATCATTACCCGAAAAAGAAGTAAAGAAAGAAAACCACTCTCCGCATCTCGTGAAACGTCTCTAATCACAAAAGAGCGCGAGAAGAATCTCCCGTCGCCCTGAACAAAGCCGCAGTGAAATGCATTCGAGTCAATCGCGCTAATTGCGCGATCGGCGGCAATGCCCTCATCCCAGATCCTAAAGACACCCTGGACTCCCTCGCCGCGTACTTACACACCCATAGAACGCAGAGGATCGACGTCGCTAATTGCCCGAGCGGTTAAAACTCTCACGCCCGAGCTCCGACCGCGAGAGAAAGAGGAAGTGTAGGGCGCCGAGCACGGGGGAGGGGAGGGCCAATCGAAACTTGGCGTGCAGATGCCCGCAGGATAATCCGCAGGCCGCGTTGACGGGCGGCGCGCGGCGAGCTATACACGTCGCAGTATCACGCAACCATCTCCATCGCTGTTTGGCCGGAGTTCAGCGGTCGCGGTTGTTTGCCCGGAAGCCCTTTGGACGTTGCCCTCGCTGTGGAGTGGCTGGCTCGGAGGATGCTGGGGAGATATGGGATTTTTGCAGACAGGCTGATCGAGAGAGTCGTGGGAAGAGCGCGGTTGTGGCGCCCGTGCCTTTGGTGATACTGTAGGGCAGTTTATAAATGAAGAGAACAGAAAACAAATGTTTAAAGAAATAATTTTTTTTTATAATTTAGATGTCTTATTTTCTGCTATCTTTGGATACTTTGCAATTTCGATTTACAAAAAACCTTTTTTAAAAGTGAAATGTGAACATTATGCTGAAATGTTTATGTAGATACAGAAATGCACATGCACTTTAAGGAATCATCTGTGAAAGAATAGAATTACAGTGAAGAAAAAGAAATTTCGATATATACCTACGACATCATCTCAGGCACTAGATTACCTGGAAAAACCTCAAAGTTCGTAACGTATATTTTTAGGAAAATGTTCAATTTCCTGCCTTTGTTTGTCTACAGAAGAAATAGAAATTAAAAAAAACTTTACATGACTTACCGAATAAAAGTAGAAAAGATTAAACTTTTTCTATTATATTAAGGGGGCCGTTTACCCGCAAATCTTTCTTTATTTACCAATTACCTTTAATTTTCTCTTTCTTTTAGATGACGTATGTAAAATGTAGTAAAAAGTGACGTTATAGGACTAAAAATACCGCTATATGCTTGAGAAAATCCAAAAATTGCTTAAAAATGAAATTAGCCATTTTGAAAATGTAACTAACGATGATATACTGATTTTGGTGAAAAGTCATGAGGAATATATGTTCGGAGGTACAAAATGAAGAAAAATACGTACGGATTATTTTTAAACTCAAAATAAAAAAACTGCACCTGTTAGACCAACCAGGTGGCCAAAATGTCACCATTATAGTTAGTTGTTAGTTAAAAAACTGCTCTTCTATTAGTGCAGGTAGCGGTGTGAGTTATAGATCGCGCTCAGGGCACGTTCTCAGTAGAGTTCCTGGAAAAACAGAGAAGCCATCGCCTCGTGTCGCAACTCCGATTTCCCAGGATCTCTAGTTCTCGGTAGCGCGCGCCACGCGGGTACCTTTTTTACATTCCACGAAACTTTATTTGATTAAAATTTAATAAAACATTGTTTCAGAAAAAGTTTAATGTCATTTTAACTATTTTTTTAATAATTATTATATGTGGCTTGCACACCACGCGTGCGCTACTGATAACGTGTCCTCAGTGCGTTGCTCCAAAAAACAATAATTTCCAACATAACTCGATGTAGGATTGTCTAAAATGATAAATTCAAAAACTTTTTTCAATCTTATATAAATGGCTACTGCACACGGACCAGATTTGTAAAAAAGTGGTTGCATTTGGTGTACACTTTACAAAAAATGTAGGACTGCATTTCTTTTATTAAAACTTGCACAAAATATCTCTATTTTTTTTTACAAATCTGGTCCGTGTTGCGATAGTCTTTTAAAGCTACAAAATTGAACAATGTTTTTGGATTTTTGATTTTAGACAATCCTACTTCGAGAAAAATTCTGACATTCTTGTTCTAAGGAACATTAAAATTAACAAGGTATAAGAAGTTTATGCATTTCCGCAATCATCAATTCAATAATTTTGTAAGAGGCATACCACAAAAATAACAATTTTTACGAAATATTAAAACTTTAAATGACTCAGAATATTATCTAATAAACAAATTATACCTATTACTTTTAAAGCTTTTCATAGTACATAGATATACATTAATACACTTGGCATTAAAATGTACTATCGATAAGCTTCAAATATTTCTAGAATTCAATAAAAATCCGAAGTTTGTTTATTCATAATGTTCAAAAATGGTCTGCTTAAAATAAAGTTTTTGAATCAGATTCAAAAACTAGATTCATTTGAATCGCAATTAAAATACTTTTAACATAATAAATTTGTACATTTTAAAATATCCAACAACTATATTCGATACATTTAAATGAATCAAATATATATCACTCCTTTAGTATACCTTTTTAGAAACAGATCCTGTATTCTAATATATAATTCCACAAAGATCCCTGACATAACCTTCACATACAGAAAGTCAAAGCTCAGCGCGCGCGGTCGCCCACATGAGAACGCGATTAATCGACTACCCTGGCGTTTGATCTCAGGGGAGGGCATAACCTTCTGACCACCACTAAAACTTTGCCCGCCCGCTTCTGACTGGCTGTATGGCGAACCTCGTTATCCGGCTTCGGGAAATATATGTATATATACAGCTACAGCCGCAGCGACAAAAGTTAGCCAGTTCGCTCGAAAATCATATCCCACTGCGCGTCCCGCTCTTACGCGCCTTTTTGCTCTACGTTTACGTGAAAAAAAAAGGCAAATAAAACTTTAATTTTTCGCGCGCTGACTTTTTAAGTAGTTGCACCAACGGTCGCATAAATACATGTGGGTGTATAAATCTCACTCTCGGACTGGGTGTACCAGTATACATAGTTTGGGCGACTCGCCGAAGTGCTTCGGCGGTCTGCGCAACAGCGGCCGCGCGTGGAAAGTTCGAAATAGCAGCGAGATCACGTATAACGGTGGCTGCGGCGCGTGACTTTGCCGGAATCATGCGTGTTAGAGGTTGAGAGAAATGAATAAGTCAGCGAGTGCGAAGTTATCTTGTCGATAAAAGGTGCAATTTGGGAAGATGAATCTTTTGAGATTTAATAATGTATGCAGCTTTAATGGCGAGAATGCAGTTGTTTTATGAGATCGAAATATCTTTTACGATATCATGTAATTAGAATATCTATCAATTTGACAAAAAAAAACAAAATTTCTTATCTTTTCTGTTACACGCCGTAAGGTTGACCACTTAAATAAAATTTTACGCAGTTTCTAAAATTACGTTGTTTTAGAATTTTATGTATGTTAAAAAGAACTTTTTACGTCAAAGTTTTTTACTGTCTTTTTACGATATACTTTTTTACGGGTGGCAATTGTAGAAAAATATTTTCTTCGAAATTCAGATTAATCCTAATGATAATTATACAAAATGACCGATATAGACATTAAAACGTCTCGAACCATGATTTAAGCAAATACACATAATACACACATTGTAACAAACACATACAAAAGAGAAGAATGAAAAGAAGAAAAAGTATCGATTCGAAATGTAATACTACTTGCACTGTCATTTTTAGCATGCAGTACGTCCACGTCGAGCTTTTTCGTTGCATCTTTTTTTATACTCCTTTCTTTCCGCTCTTCATTAAACCGAGACATGTAAATATTTTTGAATCTGCGCAGAATTTTAATTACGCGGGTCCTCGAACAGCTCTTGAACAATGTAACGCTTGCGGCTGTTTTCGATACCGCCGCACTCCGCCGAGATTTTTTGTTGCTGCAATCCTCATCGTATTCTCGTCTACCCCGTTGTAAGTATATACATATATATATACATGTATATACATATATATGCACCGAGTGCACAGTTATTAGGCGTGCATTTGGATGTGTGCTCTGAGGAAAAAAAAATCGATATACCGATAAAGATTATCTCGGCTCGTGACGCGCGCGGAAATCGAACGAAGGCTGCAGCCGCGGTCGTACCGCGATTTTAAAGCGAAAGACGCTTACGAGCATTTGGCAGAGTGCCTGGCTGCGCCTGATGAAAGTGTGCTCGCATTTTACGCGGTATGGTTTCTTTTTTTAACTCGCTTTTACGATCTTGTCGTGACGGCCTACTACGGGCCTATTTAGATAGGCCGAAATGGGCGAACGTTGTTTTGCGAGAGAGACTGAGACCTGTTACCAGGATATTTTTTTCGTTTAGTCTCTGATTATTTTCTTCTGTTATATTATGAATAATTTTTAGTGGAACTTTTATTTCAGTTAAGAGCTTGTGAAGGGTTCCCATACACAAATTACTTACCACGAAAAATATTTAAAAATGTTTTCTGGTTGCGCATAATAACGGAATATTTTGAAATATTGAACAAACAATGCTTATGCAAATTTGGAGGGTATAGTAACCTGCTTTTTTAAAAAAAGTTTGTTTGATCTCGAATAATTATTTAAAATTGAGAGGTTGATAATAGAGATTCCTGTAAAACAATCGAATTTTAAAAAGCTGCTTACTTCCTTTCGTATTTGTATACAGATTATCTAGTTAAATTTTAAAGAGGTTCTGTTATTATCTGAATTCAGAAAATGGTTTTGAAAAGCCCCCTTCAAAATCCGTAGTAGATGGAAACAGACAATGTTAAATTACCAACAAGCATGGAACATTACATTAATAATAGAAGTTGAAATTTATATTAGTTTCTTACAGTTGGCGTATGCATATGTGCATATGTGCATATGTAATGTGTATGTCTGTATATACATAATCGTATGTTTATGCGTGTGTTTGATCGTTCATGTATGTCCATTATAATGAATTTTTAATGTTTTTAACACGATGATATATACGTCTCTAACTTATGCATAACTATAAGTGCTTGATAACTTAACCATCATACAATGCGATAATTAAGCGACATCTTGTAACAACATTCTGCTATCAATATTACGAACCTGCATAATATTTCAACTTCATACACAGTAATCATTGTTCATCTAGCTACGTACCTACCTATCTACCTACCCCGAATAGCAGACCCAACCCAAAGAGAGCACCAAAGCCCATAGAACGCGAGCTACATCAGAACTCTGAGAATGTGTGCCTTCAGCGGGCAATCCATGACCGGTCTCGCGCGGCCACGCGAGCCTTGCGCTACACCACACCGAATGTCCCGTTGTTATTGAAATATCCGCGTCCAGAAACCGAGAGCTTTACACGGACGAGCACGGTAACTCTACCGCGTGCTTCGCGGGCTTATCCAGGCGCGCGCCACTCTCCGACGAGAAGCTATATGGACAAATTCAGCCGAGAAAGAGCGAGAGAGAGAGAGAGATGAGAGTCTCGCATTTCAGATTAGCGCTCGAAGTTGGGCCGCGTCGTCGCGGAGGGATGTTATGCAGATGTATGCGCGCAACTCTCGTTTGGCTCCCGTGTCAGCGTCTGCGGCACAAGAGAGCGACTGACAAAAGACGCGGTGACGACCAGAGTAGTCGAGTCGATTCGTCGTAGTCGTTGGGAGTATCTACATTTGAATGAGTGAATTAGAGCGTTAGACTGTGCGCCGGGATGTGGGGAGCGCGAAATGAGAACGAGTAGACGAGTTGGGTGTAAGAGCGGTGCGAGCGCCGGCGATAACTCGATTCTCGCTTGACGCTAAAGCCGTCGTTTGTGGTAAATTGCTTTTAAGATTCTTTTCATTGGGGGAGACGACTGGGATGAGAGTGATTGCATTGTCGTCATGATTGAATTTATATTTCTTTGAATTGGCTACTGTCAACCTCGTTATTTGTAATTCACGGTTTGTACGAAGTAATATTTTAAATTAGTTGATTATCGATAATATCATATTATAATATAATGTGCTAACTTCTATTAATTTAATTATATTTTTCGAATTTCAACATTTATTGCAATTTTCTTCGTTACTTCGTATTATTTTCAAAAGGAAGTTCAGTAGTTAGTACTAATGCTTTAACATTCGAAGTCTAATTGGCTTTCTCGAAATCTTTTCTGCAGATTCTGCAGAATCGGTAAACTGCGACTTATCAACTTCAGTTCTACCATTTTCCACTCTCTCGTAAAAGAAGTAATTTAGATAACAATCTTTTTACAGAGAAAAAAAACTTGTAAAATAAATTGTGATGCAAAAATGTAGAGAAATTTTATTAAATACCTCAAATAAGTAATTTTTGTACAATATATTTCTTAAAATATCACTAACATTATAACACAAAACCAATACCAACTCATTGGCACTTGACGTCCTCAAACTAAATTAATTGTTCCAATATTAAATTCTTTGTTCTTATAAGTTAACTTAGTTAAAAATTAATAAAAAAACCTCAAATATCTGGAAAAATCGATTTTTTGACAACATGATTTTTTCCTCGGCAAAAGAAAAATAAAATGGCTCAAAAATTTTACTGGTTATGGTACTCTATGTTACTTATCATTTCAACTTTTTTCAATACATTTCCATGAAATTTTTCCGAGATATAACCAATTAAAAAAATAATAACGTTTCCGTGTATAACAGAAAAAGAGAACTAGCTTATAAAACATTTCCAGTTGAAAAAGATAGGTAATTTTAAGCTCTTTCAAATAAATTATCACTAAATCGATAATATTATTTTTAAGGTATTAAAAAACCGAAAATCTAAAACACAAAAATCGATAAACTGATAAAAAAACAAAAAGAAATATTTATGAAACGTCTTCCTTTAAAGAAAAAACAAGAAAATGAGCCCAGAAATATTAAATTTAACCGTGGATTACTCGAGTTATGGTGATATACATCCAGAGATACCCGCACAGACATACACACACACAGACACACACACACACACATACACACACACACACATACACACACACACACATCCATACGGACATTTTCTAAAAATAGTGGAGTTTGATTCCAAATAACCCAAAAGATGTTTTTAAAAACTATTTATTTTTAACTATTACAAAGCTTTCTTTAGGAGAAAGCTAAATTATCTGATTATTATATATTAAATGGGATAATACAACAAAAACGTATTTTGTACGCAATTGATAAGAAATTGTATTTCAAACAAATAATACAACATTAATTAACATACATTACATTACATTACATTACATACATTACATTTTCTGTAGAATCTCCACGTACCAAGTAACAATTTTCCGCTCAAACTTTTTCCTCGGCTATTTATCCGACAAACATGCCAATCCCTCCTTCACCGCAACTGAACCTCCGCAAGTAAACCCACCTCGCACAGAGTCGCGACTCGGCGCATCTTCATCTCGAGGCGCGCGTTCGCCCTCGAACGCACTTCCCGTCATTAAAGCCCCGCAACGGCTTTGTATCTTTGACTGGCGAACGTGACATCCGATTGTCGTGTATCCGCATTGTCCTGTACACAGCGCTCGCTGTTGCTTCTATCCCCCTCCTCCCTCGGCGTTCCGTGTTCTTCTTCTCCTCTCCCTTTCCGTCGTATCTCTCTCTCCTTCGTAGTTGTTGTGTTTTCTTTTTTCCTTGTATCCCAACTGCGCACAGCTCCGGCGAAGAATGACCTACGAATCCGAGCGAACTTCCACCGGACATCCGACGTACATTCCACTTCACCGTCGATTTCGCACCGACCTTCTCCATTTTACGCTCCGTCTCTGTCTGTCTCTCGGCCCTTGTTCGCTTCCCCTCCTCCCCATTTCTCCGGCTTTGATACATCCTTTTCTCTTCTAGCTCTGTATTTTCCTCTTTTCACCCGGGTCGATGCTTTTATCCGGCACGCTTGGCTATACCATTTCCATTACTTCTTCGGACGAGAGCTACTGGATTAAACATAGCTTGGGAATTTTTTTTCATTCGTAATCACTTCGAAAGGATTTGAGTCGATTTTTAGAAAAATTTTTCTTCTAGTATGCAGAATGCATGTAAATGTTTTCAGATTGTTTTAAGCGCATAGGTTTAAAGTTATTTGGAGCTAAATATGACCATATTTCTATATATATATATATATATATATATATATATATATATATATATATATATATATATATATATATATATATGGGAAATCCCGAACAAAAGAAAATAATTATATCGGTAAAAATGTTACTTTTGGTATGTTAAATGGTTGAAAATTTAAAGTTGTTTGTAGTTAAATATGACTTTATTACCAAACCGTGCATTTTAATAATTTTTTTAACAATATTTCATGTTATTTTGATTTTTTAAATAAATATTGCACTTTTGCCATTTTGCGACTCTGGCAGTCAATATTGTACTGAAAAAAACTATCTTGAAGAATTTTGGTATAATGGTTCGAGTTATCAATCCCACGTTTTAAGGATTTTAAGTTTTAAAAAGAGTTGAATTAATCAAAAGAGGCACTAAAAGGCTTTGGAACCAACTGTTAAGAAAAATTCTGAAAATTTGCTCAAGTTACCTTTGTTACTATTTTTGAAAGAGATTTAATTTTGTTGAATAAATAAAGGTTGATATTTGCTAAAAAATGTAAAACATGTAGAATGTATGTGAATTTATTCAGATTTTTTGTAGTCATGTTTTACATTTTTGAGCAAATATCAACCTTTATTTATTCAAAAATATGACTGAAAAATTTAATTGAGTCTTTAAGCAAACTTACAATAAATTTCATCAATTAGTCCAGCGCTAGGACTATTTTATGGAAAATATTATCCATCGTACTGGTCTTAGTTTTTCTAATACATACAGCACTTTTTTGTACTATAAGAACGTTAATTTAATCCAGAGTTATGAACGTTGTTCCTAATTACGAGAAATTGTAAAATTAGCGTAACCTTACCTTACTTCTTACAAAATTTAAAACCTAAAATTCTCACTCCACGCATTCATTATCATATTAAACTAAACCCCCGTGTAACTTTCTATACATGCACAATCAAGCTCAACTTATCCACCACAATAGCAGCGCCTGAATCCCAGGCTCTCTTTATCGCTCGACACCACAATCGAAATCTTTAAAGCCGCAAGGTCACGCACGTACGCGTGCATCCAGCCTGCACAAAGGCCCATTAGTCACGGGCCAGAAAGTGCAAACAGTGCGAGTAACTCGGCGAAACGCACGCGGCGTGCGGGAGAACTGCCGCGCGCGTACTGATCTCGCTCGTAGAGACGAAGGAGGAGGAGAGCGACGAGGATGTTGACAATGTCGGCGAATCCGCGGAATTCCGCAATAGTCTGCCTTGGTGGCCTTTGTCGTGCCGGGCGAGGAGCACAGGTACACTCGCGCTATACGGAGCCATTGTCGCGCGCTGCATTTGGGCGGTGATGCGGAGACGAGCGAAGATGTTCGCCGGGGGCTTTGAGAAAGCGAAACTGAAGCGCCACCGCCGCCGTTGCCGCCTGCTGCATCGGTAATCAGCGCCGAGTGATGCGGTTGAATGTTCCTCGCTGATTCCCGTGGTGCGCGTAGTATTACTTTACAAGGGAGTATAATGTTATTGCTGAGTGGATTCAGTGCTTCTGTATGATTATGTCGTATTCCACGGGCTTTGATTCCTCGCATTTGCTGCAGTAATCGGGTTTGGCCGTTGTCTCGTCGAAGACTAATCGAATTATTGTTTCCTTGGCGTTTCTTCTTGATCTTGGGGCTGAGGTTGCTTCGGTGAAAATGATACTCAGAATAAATAAGAGACAAAGAATTTTAACGCGATTCATTATACAGGGAATTTTAGCGTTGCTTGTTTTCAAAATAATATTACTTTGGAAAGTGTGTGTCTCAGTTCTTGAGCTTATTTGCATATATTTTAAGAAATGCTACTTTTTAGTATCTTTTTTATGAATTTTTGTTTAATGTATGTTCGATAAGAAAGAACTTTAAGCACTTCCTGTATATTGCAAGCATTTGTCACGATTAAGATAGCGCACGAAAGCGTAATTAACGAGTTCAAGTCTATTTCTTGCTCAGGAAAAGTTTCTTTTACAAATTATTTTAAAGGGCCCTTGAAGAGCTAGATTAAATATTTCTTTAAAGTTAGAGTATTAAAACCATTGTTTGGTAAGTATTGTTGAGTTTTCATTTTATTATTAATAAAATACTTATTATTTTCTGACGAAAATGCAAACTTTAAGTATTTTTAATATTATATTAAATTAATTTTTGATAAATAACATGAATTATACTGCATTAAAACGTTACGCAGAGAGTAAAAATAATGTCAAGGCAATTTTAACGTTTTTAAAGCACTTTTTCATCTAATTAAAAGAAAATGTTTAAATTTTACAGGAATTAAAAGGTTAAATTAAATTCCCGAGCTAATTACATACATTTCGTGTGTAATTTAGGTAGTAAAAATTCTGACCTACCATTTACAATGTTTAAGTTATACTTTCAATTCAAAAAGGAAGCAGCACCCGTCGCTATTAACACACGTATTCTGGTCAGCAAACATCCATAAAACGCAGTAAATGTCTCTCACTCTTCTCCCCTAGCTCTCTTTCCACAAAGTGTACAAAAAGCATGAAGCGCCCGCTGTTGATATTGCATTCTTCAAGTCCGCATTTACCTCGTCGTCGCAGAAAAGAGCCTCCGCGACCCGCACAAAAAAAGACATGCTCGAATATATCGCGTATGTGTGCATATGAGGAATTCCACAAGAAGTCTGCACTTAGACGGTTAAAAAAATATTAAAAAGAAGTTAAGGCACACCTCTGTAACCATTTTTTTTTCTCATTCTATAGGTCATATAATATATGTGAAAAATGTCCAACACGTAAAACAGACAATTTTTCTTATGGGAGTTTAACATGGGAATTATGGACTAAAAACGGTCATTATTGATATAACCATTACTTGGCATTTGAGGGCGCAAACAATTTTTTTCCGAATAAAATATAAAGTAGAGAAAAAAAGCTGTAATTTGAGATGTACCGCGGTTAAAAAGATTAACAATATCAAAAGTTATGCGTGATCAAAGATAACGAATAAACGAAAAAAAACGCGGAAAAATGGTCAAAATTGAAAAAACATGAAATTTAGCGATTCCTCCGCGTCTGTTCACTATCTGTGATAACGCATAACTTTTGATATTGTTAATCTTTATAAACTCGGTACATCTCAAATTAACGCTTTTTGTCTCTACTTTATATTCTTTTGAGCGAAAAAATAATTTGCACCCTCAAAAGCTAAGTAATTGTTACATCAATGATGGCCGTTTTTAGTCCATAATGCCCACGTTAAATTCCCATAAGGTAAACTAATATACATTTTAAAAAATGGTAACTTTCTTTTTAATATTTTTAATATTTGACCTATAGAACAAGATAAAAATGGTAACTCTTTTTTAATATTTTTTGAACCGTCTAAGTGCAGACTCTTTGCGGAATTCCTCATATACTTACGCTTTTTACCGCGTCGAGCATGTCCTCCTCGTCGTAAAGGGCGTTGCTAAAGCACGGCGAGTAAGCCCCTCGGCAACGTTCATTAATTTTAGTCCTCAACTTCGCTTCCCGCCACTCCGCGCAACTCCACTTCCTTCGCTGACCGCTTGCAGCGCTGCAC
Source organism: Gastracanthus pulcherrimus (assembly GCA_949152435.1). NCBI lineage: Eukaryota > Metazoa > Arthropoda > Insecta > Hymenoptera > Pteromalidae > Gastracanthus > Gastracanthus pulcherrimus. The sequence continues at coordinate 5,172,849 of OX424574.1, read as the reverse complement.
GGGTGTTATTGCGAAAACGTCGGAGGGGGGTGAGGCAACTTTTTAATGAGCCGCAGTGCGCGAGGTGTATCTCCAACGCTCACGAGTCTTATCTTCGCAGCGTTGACGTATAAGAAATTGCTGGGTGAATTCCTGGCGAGGAGGCTGCTGCCGCGGTGGCTCGATGGATAAAAAGGAAGGGGACGAAGCGCGTCGCATCTCGAAGGAATGCATTGTGTACTTTTAATCAGCATAAGCTTATCCGGCCACGGGCCCGCGCGCAATCACCCCTCGAGCATGTACAGTCGCGCGCTCGAGCGAAGCTGATAAGAGCCGAGACTGCGCGCGACCGTTTGTTTGTTTGTTTGTTGTGGTGTGCGCGGTGCGGTCCAACAGCGCGGGGATGTGCATTTGCTAATTAGAAAAAACTTTTGTAATTCCGCTGTATCAATCTCGGTAATTAAGCATATATTCTTGACGCCGGGATGTGAACTTTTCATTTCCCGCGAGCTGAGACTGTTTTCTCGCGGGAGCGGCAGGATAGGAAGCCGACCCTGAGTTATTACGCTCTACATTTTTATTTTCTGTCTTTTTTAAGAGCTGAACTTTTTATCAGATAATTAAATTTCACAACGTATTTTTTTCTAGTTGCACGAGCGTCTTTATTTTGTTTCTCTCGCTGCGATAAACAATTTCTCAAAAAGTAAAAAATATCCCCCGCTTGTCGCGCGTTGCGGAATTGCGCGTAGTTAAGAAGCGGTAATGCTTATGGAGCAAAGAATATTCTCGGGAAAAAACCACGAGTACTCGAATAAAAGTGCGCGCGAACTTCAGACGAATGTCGTACATCTCGAGGCGATGTGGCCTGGGTGAAGGGCGTACCCAACCCACCCCATTCCTCCATCTAGTCCGCTCGATCTCGTCAAACGAAGTGGTAGGATATGAGATTTTCATTGACGCCGGGGCGTTGGAACCTTCGAGTGTACTTCTTAAAGTTCCGGAGAGTGAGCGCGCGTCATTCCTCGGTGAACTTTTGAGAGCAGCCACTTCCGCGCTATTTTACTTTTGCTCGCAAGGAATGTTCTCTTCTTTTACCGCCCGTTTCCTTGCCCTTTTATATGCGCGGTGCTCGAGATAAGTGACGAGTCTTTGTGTCAAATTTAATTTTGAATGCGGGACATATCTGAATGGAATTCCTCGAGTTCCTATCTTCAACCGTGGAAGGAATTGTTAATTTATTAACAAAAATATTAAATAATTGTTACGTATAATCTTTATTTATAGAACTATCCATTCTGCGCTTTACTCTGAGTCAGAAGTCGATGTATTTATTATCTTGTCTTGAAAAGTGTACAAATCTCATTCAATTTTAGATTTTCATAATTTACTATGTTTTTCATTAAAATTATTCAAGACTATTGTATAAAATATTTTTATATTTTGATATCGACAATACTTTATGTTTTTGATAAAAAACAAAATGTTCAAGACAAAATAAGAAATATATAGGTTCACCTAGATCTGGGTACAACCACCTCAACATAAAGATACGGACAATTATTCTATGAATATTTTCAAACTGAAGTAAAAAATAATTTGTCTTTAATTATGGAAATTTAAATCGTAAGTAATTGTTGAATTATATTAGACTTAACCCTTTAGTAGGTCGAGAGGACTATACCACGTCATACATAAATTGCATAATATGATTTTTCACAAAATTCATTGGTTAAGGCTAAAGTACACATGAAAGGGTCAAAAGTCAACTTTTTTTCTTGAAAAAACTATTCCTTGAAGCTCACTTTATACGTTAGAAAGCTCCAAATTGCATTTTAAAGCATTCTATAAGATTATTTAATATTTTTATACTATTAAATTAATTAAATTGGCTTATATGAAATTTGAAATTTTTAAAGTCGTTTTTTAGCACTTTTTTTATGTCTTTAAGAATGCTCCTTGCGCAAATGTGCGCGGTGAAATGATTTGAAACTTCATAGAATTATTGTTTTTTGTATTATAAACATATTATCACAGCAATTTTTTATATAACCCTCATATACACATTTTCTACACGAACTTATGAAATATAATTATATATTACTTTTTGATTTATGTGAGTAAAATTTGTATACGGAGGTTATATGAGAAATCACTTTGACAATGTATTTATAGTATAAAAAATAATAATCCTATGAAGTTTAAAATCATTTCACGGCGCACATTTGCGCAAGGAACATTTTTAAGGACAAAAAGAAGTGCTAAGAAAAACGGCTTTAAAAATTTCAAATTTCATACAAGCCAATGTAATTAAATACTATAAAAATATTCAAAAAGCTTATAAGATGCTTTAAAAAATAATTTGGAGCTTTCTAACGTATAAAGTAAGCTTCAAGGAATAGTTTTTTGAAGAAAAAAAGTTGTTTTTGTGACCCCTTCAAGTGTACTCTAGCCTTAAATAATTTGTTTAAACAAATTATTGGAAAGTTAAGTAAATAGTTTTAGGGTTCATTGATATCGAGTATTGAGGTAAAATTGCAAATTTAGTTTATATATGAACATTAAAAATTGTTTACACAAGTTATTGGAATATTAGAACATGATTCTGGAATCGAAATTCACAAAATATGCAATTTATCAAATGCTTCAAGAATCCCTTAAATCGTATGAAATTTATATGTGCAGTGGCCTACATCCTTTGATCTAAAATGTGGTACTAAGAAGCTCAAATGCAAAAATCAGTTCTAACAATCCATCGCGATAGAAAATCTGTAACACTGAGAACTCACTCAAGCAACAGCAATCGGTAAACGTATGAGTCGCGCTTCCCACTAAAGTGCAAACAGTTTCTCATCAATAAACAACAAACTCTAAACAGACTCTTACATAGAGGCTAAAAGTTTCGTCGCTTCACCAGCGGTAAACACGGTTCATATACTGGCGCGCTCGCGCACATGCAGACGAATTCTCCAAAGCGACGTGTCGAAGAAAGTCGTCGCGGCGCGAATACGCCGCTGCAGGCTTGCTAAATAAACTGTATTCACCGAATTTATTTGAAATTGCAAGCTCTTCGTAAGATATTTCTTTAGAAAAATTTCTTCTTTCAAGTTTTTAACCGAAAACTCTATCTGCTTTTTTATATACGGCAAAAGGATGGAGTAAATTTTTAAATCTTTTTGTAATACATGCACGATTTTCGCGGTTTTTGGACCTAAAAAGCGAGCCTAAAGTGTTTGTTTTTTGATCGGCAGGCAAAAAAAGCAGTTGATTTATTTACTTATTTGTACTTTTCGAGACATTTCCGCAATAATCCTTTATACATGTGTCACAAAAAATATGGTGTGCACCAAGGCTAGTGAGCTCTTTGACCTCGTGTGTTTGCAGTACTCGTCTTCGACTCACAAAACTCACTCGGCTTCGACTCGTACTACAAACTCCACCCTCGGGCTAAAAAAGCCCAATTTACGCCCTTGGTACACAATACACTATTGTGTGACCGTACTATTCACACGTACTTAACAATATTCTACACTCCCATCTACGAGCCGAGTGGCGCACCCCCGCTTGTACACAATCGCACTCCAAATTTAGCTTCGCGAGCGACAAATAGAAAATGCAAATACTCCGCGCGGGTACTTAAACCGAGGCAGCGGCGGCGACAGATCGTTCGTTGTAGCGCCGCTTGTCTTGGGCGCGCCGGATGAAGTTTTGATATCGCGCAGAGTTCGCCTCTCACCTCCTCTCGTTCTCCTCGCTGGAGTCGCAAGTTTCGTCCCTCACCCCCCCCCCCTTTCCGCGTTCTCGTTAACAATGCTGTTCTCGAGTTTCCGCGATGTCTAGAGCAATTACAGCACTTTAGTATGATAATACGATTGGCTGACCAACTTAAGTTCTACCCTGCGCTTCTGCTCCTTCGCCATTCTGCTCCTGCTCTGCTCTGTTCTGTGATGTGCTGTGAATGCATTTTATGCTTTGAAGACTTATCGAGAAACGGTGGATTCGCGCAGTGAATATTTATCAGTTTTGAATGAATTTTCATTAAACTTTCCTTTTTTAGTTTAATATTCCCTGAAAGAAAATGAGCTATTAGCTAGTTTTATTTATCTGATATTTAAAGTAGGAACTCCGAAGTATTCAATAACTCACCTACGCTTTTGAAGTTACAATTACTACAAAAGCGAAAGTGAAAGAAATATTATTTTAGTATATAAAGAGAAATGCTGCATCACAAAATTCAAAAGACGATGTTTCAAGGTTCAAAGTAACTAATAATGTACAATCAAAAATACAGTCAAAGAGATAGTACGATAATTTCGCTATCTCCATCATATTTATACATACTAATTGCCTTGCTTGCCTGTACATGAAAAACAGAGTTATTGAATGTATTAAATTTGTCATGAGTAGCAATCGGTGTGAGACTTATCTATAAAACTTGAGGTTAACTCATTATATTAATAGAAAAATGTTTATTAATATAATATTATTGCAATTTGATTAAAGTTAAAAAATGAACGTCTTTACGTTCACGCTATGGATAATGTCAACGGTCGTGCGTAAATTGAAAATCGTGCATAAAGTGGAAACTTTATGCACACGCAAACAAAAATGTTATAAACCGATTGTGAATCAAGTAACATTTCTAATTGGAAACCCTGTTAAACAGTAGCGAGTTCATAAAAATCTAGCTATGGACTAGCTGAAAACTGTAGCTAACATATTTACGAGGATTGCATAATTATTTTCTATTTCTGTGTATCAAGTAGATTCATGGCGTATTTGTTAAATTAAATCTAAATTTGGTAATATGAGATTCGAGATATCAATTTAGCGTAACGAGAAATTTAATTGAAAAGACGCCTGATCTCAAATACAGTCGTACTACTCGCGATGGAACTGCTCGCATTGTACAATGAGAAGACGCAAACTCATAATCCAGACACAGTTGTATTGTTAGTGACATTCCATATTAACGTTGCACTAGCTTGCTGTACCTACTCCGCCAACGAAATGAATAAGCCTGCTTGAGTAATTGCTTATATAAGTTTTGCGCCGCGCGCGAGCATCATTAATATCCGAAGCTTTTAGCAAATGACATAGTAATGTGCGAATTCGCCTCGACGCGTCTGCAAACCGAAAGAAGTAATTTTTTAGGACATCCATTTTGCCGTTTTAAAATACTCTTGCGCTAGTGTTCTCTACCTTTTACTTGTTTCTAAAGTAAATATGAAACGAGAGTGTACATAGTGTGTTGACTTGCAGAACGTAAAAACTTTAGTAAATTAATGACTTTCGCAAGTTTGTGTTTCACTAATGGTACGAATTTGAGTTAGTTTTAACTTAGTAACTTTAATACCTATTTGCAAATAACATATTATTCTAGCAGAAATATCCGAAGAATCATGTATACACTTTCCGACTTTGGCAAGGTCCAGAGCTAACAAAAAGTATAAGAATTACATCACACAATCAAATTTGCTTTCTATCTGAATTTATTCAAGATGCATTCAACGTTGTACGTCGAAAGGGTTTTCATAAGCCAAAGGTGTTCGATCTCGAGATATCTGTAGTCGCGATCAATGAATCACGTCTCTTTTTCCTCCGTCTGCGTACGTATCCCAGAAAATAACCTACATCATAAAAAGGCTCGCACAGCTCTTACGCGGAAAATGAGGTAGCACGGATACATAGAATTCGAATATGAGAATTCGAATGATGGCGACGTATTCGGAGGACTGCCGATATATTGGTATAGCTGCAAGCAAAACAAATTTGACGAAATCTTTTTTTTTGACTTACCATTTTACAGCTCTAGTGTCGCATTTCTTTTTAACGAGATAGTCTATTCCGTAGTGCTACTAAGGAATATATCAAATATTGCTTTTATTAGAAATTTGTTTTCGCTTCGAATATGAACCTCTGTATTAATTTTTTTAAAATATGAAATGGAAATTGTGTCGCATTTATTTTTAACGAGATAGTCTATTCGGTAGTGCTACTGAGGAATATAACAAATATTGCTTTTATTAGAAATTTGTTTTCGCTTTGAATATCAAACTCTCTATTAATTTTTTTTAAAATATCAAATGGAAATTCTCAATTAAAATTCATATTTATATAATATATATATTTTATAATTAAAATGAATGTTTCATAATTTCAGTATACATTGCATTTGTTCACTTTCTTAAGATTAAATATTCGGATTATACCTTTTAGTCTCATACAAATTTACTATTAAAAGCGTTTAAAAAGACACTTTTACTTAACTTATAAACGCCGAAGACAAAAGCTCGAATCATCCGGTTATTCCTTAAGTTTGAGAAACGAGCGCGACAATAAGTACATCTGGGGACCCCCCCTCTTGGGAGGAGGAACAAATGGCCTGCCCCGGGCAATCGGGATCGAGTATTTTAAATTCGCAAAGGTAATTGCGAATGACGCTTAATTAGCAGGTGTTCTGGCAATAGCACAGGCCCCTTCCCCTCGTAAATCTGGAATATCCTCGTCTTCTTGAATCGCTGCCGTTTCTCTCAGACCTTCTACTCCAAGTTAAGAATAACGTCGAGAGTTTACGTCTTGATGAGTATTAACCCTACCCATATAAAGTAGCTGCGGTTTCTTCGCGTTTCTTTTGTTTTTAATACATGTCGCGACCTGGTTGATCGACTTTCCGTTAGAGCATACTGTTTTTGCTATTATAACTAATTGGTGCTTACTTAAAGCATTGGGTGTTTTAAAAAGAACGTTATACTTTTATATGCATGAAGTAGAGTGCGCTACGCACACACGTCGAGGGTTTTTTTCTTTTGTTTCTTCTAACGCCGAGGTTAGAGCTTGTTCTTTTAAAATCATAAACAATACAGAATACAGCCGCAAAACTGTCAACCAATAACAGTGTTCTAAAAAGCTTAACATTATCAGGCTCATGGATTTTTTAATTTAAGATTATTTTTACTTTTAATACGAGTTTAGAACACGAGAGTGAATAAAAAAGTTGATAAATTACTAACACCGAATCCCTGACTACTTAAGTTACTGAAAAAGAAACTTGTAAGAAAAATCGTAGTGATTAATGTTACATAATATTAACCCGTTAAGAGCCAGACATAGATTCATAGTTCAAAAATTTGCAACCGAATAGTAAATGAATAAATTGGTTTGAGTGTTCTTATACAAGTACCTATTGACAAAAATTCAAAAATATAATTTTAAACAGCGTCGAGTATCGAAAAACCATTTACTTTTCTAAAACATTTAGACAACTTAACACTAGCTCGTGTGATTTCTAATAATAAAAATGCTTCTTCAAATGCACTTCGACAAACGCCAACGACCGCCAATAAAGAAGAATAATGAAATCGTTTAATCAGCATATTAGTCCCTACAGGAGTAAACTTGGCTGGCTTGATCTTGAGGGAAGAAGAGCGTATTTTGCGGTGGTACAACTATACAAAGTTATTAACATGGGTCAACCCACGTATCTTGCAGCCCTCTTTCAAAAAAACCAGGCCCGGACCTCTAGTAGGACTGATTCTAGGGAGCTCTCGATTCCATCGTCGCGTACCGATACAGGCTTGAAATCTTTTCAATCTCAAGGTGCGCGCCTATGAAATACGATCCCTCGACGTATTAAGCATTTGCCCTCACTACGCAGATTTAAAGCGACAATTCGCGACTATTTGCTATGTAAGTCCAGGGACATGGACCATGTATATCTAATGTAGAATGACGCTAATCATACGAATGTTGACTATAATAGAAATTGAAGTTTGATAGTCACAAAAAAATGTATTATTCGTAATGATAAGAATATGTGACAAGTGTAATGACGTGATTGACGTACGACATATATAATATTGTGCAATATATGTAACTTAATGATGAGCAATGTCGAGCTGTGATATGATTGACTATACCAATGATCTCCGTAAATATGTATTATTATTGAATGTAGCGTTATTGTTTTTGTCTTGCACAGAATTAACGTCTAATCTAATCTAATCTAATCTAATCTAATTAGAGAAAAGCAAAATCCTCCCAACCAATACCGCCAACGCCGTAAGCGCAGCTACGCAGTACGCCCGAAGACGCGCATCCGCGAATGCACGTAAAGCGTCGTGCGCTTAGCTCCACACCGAAGCAGCATCATCGATGCACAAAGGACGCAGCACTCGTAAAGAAAGAGCCCCAGAAGTGTAGAGAAAGCAAGCGAGCGAGCTAACACTCCTCTTCGAGAGCTCTGGCGTCTCTTCCCACGGGCTTCATTCGTCCGCGCACACACACACACACACACACACACACACACACACACACACACACACACGCACGCACGCACGCACGCACGCACGCACGCACGCACGCACGCACGCACGCACGCACGCACGCACGCACGCACGCACGCACGCACGCACGCACGCACGCACGCACGCACGCACGCACGCACGCACGCACGCACGCACGCACGCACGCACGCACGCACGCACGCACGCACGCACGCACGCACGCACGCACGCACGCACGCACGCACGCACGCACGCACGCACGCACGCACGCACGCACGCACGCACGCACGCACGCACGCACGCACGCACGCACGCACGCACGCACGCACGCACGCACGCACGCACGCACGCACGCACGCACGCACGCACGCACGCACGCACGCACGCACGCACGCACGCACGCACGCACGCACGCACGCACGCACGCACGCACGCACGCACGCACGCACGCACGCACGCACGCACGCACGCACGCACGCACGCACGCACGCACGCACGCACGCACGCACGCACGCACGCACGCACGCACGCACGCACGCACGCACGCACGCACGCACGCACGCACGCACGCACGCACGCACGCACGCACGCACACACACACACACACACACACACACACACACACACACACACACACACACACACACACACACACACACACACACACACACACACACACACACGATGGATGCATGCAAGAGCATCAGTTGGAGCGTATGGCTTACACGCTCGCGAGCACATATCTTCGCCGTGCGTACACGATATATACGCCCAGCGCCACGCCGGCGAAAGCGCGCGAATCCTCGTGCGGAGTCAACAATGGCCAGCGAGCTCGAGCACTCTTGGGTGTGTATTCGCGTAACCTTACTCCCCCTCCCCAAACAAGCTACTGGAGAAACGTATTCGGTCATCTTTCTCTCGTTCTCGCTGCCGAGCGAGAAATCCCGGAACAAAACCCCCACCACCCATTGTCATGCGCGACGCTGGCTTCCTCCTTCCTCGGTCACGCTCGAAGCTATATCCTGAAGATTGGACATGCCAGTGTGTGTGTGTGTGTGTGTGTGTGTATGTGTGTTTGTGTAGCCGCGTGTGCACGCAAGCGAATATGGGAAATTGCGGTTGGCGATCGCTCGTGGCGCAGGGATGAATTATGCCCGGCGATTCATTCAACGTCATTACGAAAATCTCGTGTTCGACTTTTTGATATAGAGGGAGAGTGAGGGGGGGACGCTGGAGGATGTGGCTGTGCGGCGGATAGAAGAGATGAATGACCGCGCGAGCGAGCGAACGAGCTGGTGGGATGTGTAGCGCGGTGTGGAATGGAAGCACTTTTGAAAATTCGCGTATGCTTTCACGAAATATTGCGGTGGCTTCTTTTTGCGCGTTGTTATTTTTCTAGGTGAGGGATTGTTGCTTTTTTCAGTAATATGCTTTTTGTGGATTAGAAAATTATATAATACGAAATATATAGATGCGTGTCTTACCGTACTGGAACTTTTCTACTTAACGAATTACATATACAGTTAAAAACATTAAACATTAGTAGTAATTCAAAAATATTATAGAAAATAAATGAAAAATTGTAAGAGTTCTTTTACCATTTTCGGTATGTATTCAAATAGTATTTATTTTCTTAGTATATAAACAATAGTTTAGTGATGACAAGTATTCACCGACGTGAATTCACATTCTATCTTTTTCACAAACTTCTTAAATTCCTTTTTATCAAATCAATCTAAAATTTTATACAAAATATGACGTTTTTTCATTCTATTTAGTTATGTTATTAGATAATATATTAGGAATGTAGATAAGTATATTTTATTATTATAGTGAGTTTTTATGGGTAGAATAAAATATTCAACATGGATTAATTTGCTAACCGACTTCAAAAAGAAGAAGGTTATCAATTCAATACGTATGTTATTTTTTTATGCATGTTCACGCATAAGCTCTCAACGGATGAATCGATTTTGATAATTCTCTTTCTATCTGATAGAGTATGTTTCACTGGTGGTCCCATAAAAATTTCGAGTCAATACTGGGCCAATACTACCAGTACTGGCCAATTAAATAGTTTCTGACATCAATATTTCCGTCACTGTTTCGTGAATTTTGATGCTTAACTTGTTTCCAAGTATACCAATTTCTCTGATTAGAGAATCATTTAGTTAGTTTCAGAGAACGATGAAACAGTAGAAATGGTAATAAGTGGAGTTGATAGTTAAGAACAATCGTATAAGGATTCCCACGTCGTTGATTCGAAATGGATTGTTGTACCGTGATGATTGAACTTGGATGGAAAATATATTCATTCTGTAATTTTATCTGTGTAAAGTAATTGGAATAGGAGAAGTGAGCACACAACATGTTCAAGTTAAGCCGCAAGAAATTATACAGAATGGAATCGGTGTTAGAACATACGCGATAAGAACATTTGCCAATGAAATGCCAGATTGATTGCGAAAAAAGTAGTTACCGGAAGTAGCATACGTGGTTCGTTTCGCGTAGCACAAGACGGTAATGGGGGTGCAACCGCGCTCTTTACCTGGCTTGGATGACCACGTAGCAGCGTTGTTTGTGTGGTAGTGGTGTCTGCGTTGAGTGTGCAGTGTTCAACTTTGTAGCTTCATATCTGGGAGAGCTATGCCCTTGATTTGATTCCCTTTTTATCTGCTTACGCCTTACTGATAAGTCCAGTAGGCAGTCCTGCGACGAAACGCTTCACCCCTGCGAATGTGCGACGAAACGCTTCACCCCTGCGAATGTGTGACTGTGTGACGTCTTTGTCGTGCTATCCCCGAATTGTCGTTAACAATTATATATAACTATAAAATAAATATTTATATTATACTATAACATTACATGTCTTTTATAATGAATCATAGTAAGAGTATGTGAATGAGTTTAAGGAGATGTTAAACCCCGCTGTTACCGACAAATACCAGGAACCACTATTTTAAATTAATTTCTAATTTTGAGAAAATATCTCTTTGAAGCGTTCCAAATTTTTCAAACTATTCCACATTTATAAAAATTATCAAATTTTTTCAAAATTTTCAAATTTTTTCAAAATTTTCAAATTTTTTCAAAATTTTCAAATTTTTTCAAAATTTTCAGAAATTTTCAGAAATTATCTAATTTTTCAAAATTTATCAAACTTTTAAAATTTTCAAAACTTTACAATAATTACTTTATACACACTTTAATACTTTACGTACACGCGCGCGAAAAAGTTCACTTTACGCACCAAAATTTGCACTTTACACACGGACTTTACGCACTCTGTAACAAAAAAAAATTTCCGACGGTAATCTGACTCCTATTGCTATATACTAAAACTTTCAAGGTTTTCTTTTGCGTTAAAAACTTTTTTATTATAATCTTTCAGAGAACAAACATATTTTTAAAAAGAATTTCTTCGTGATTATTAAAAAATTAATTTCTTTTCAAAAAAACAATGTTAAAAAAAATTTTTAACGAAAATGTAAACCGAAAAATATTTAGTACATGTCATAAGGAGTCAAATTACCGTCGGAAAAGAAAATTAATTGACTGTGTCACCTAGAAACGTGCACACAGCAAAGTTTTCTCAATATATAGTATTGATCATGCTACTATCTAGTGTCTCGTGGGAGAAAGATTTTGAGGTTTTACAACGGTAATATTATATATTATCAAGTATTTATAGCAAAAAAGAATTTCAGAATGATTGCTTTTATAGGAAAAACGGAACAAATCCCAGCCAACAATTATCATATAAAAATGTATCATATTATATCTGCATAACGCTTAGCCACCCACATAGAAACATTATTGCTAAAACAGCAAACCGTTTGGCTGGATCACTTTATCTGGTACAATTAATATTTTAACTAAAACAACAAAAATATTAGCTGACAATTTGACTAGAGAAATGATGCTACATTTCATCGTTTCCAGCAAAATGTCTAGCTATAACAGTAAATTATTTCTACGTGTGCGTAAACTATCAATGATTTTCCACGAAATTTATCGCGACGCAACGGCGCGACTCGTCGCCGTTGCGGCAATGATCGACGCGCGTGCACAATAATATTCTCCCGGTGCACACGCACGCGGACAGACCGGGCAGGCAAGCAGAAGGAATGGAGTAACGGCATAACTCAGGCCATTAATCTCTCTGTTGCAGGCAACGTTTTCGTGATAGCGGCTATACTGTTGGAGCGCAATCTGCAGAGCGTGGCGAATTATCTGATCCTCTCGCTGGCTGTCGCCGATCTGCTAGTTGCCTGTCTCGTCATGCCTCTGGGTAAGTGGCAGACTTTTTTTATATGCTGTGACAAACAGTGGTATTCGCGGGCGTGAGACGTTAGCTGGATTTTTCTGTTTCAAAGACCTGCTTTTGACGGGCTGAAAATACAGAACTAATTTCTCTTTGAGAAAGCAAAATATTATAACTATTTCTATATAGCTAAGGTAAGACGACGATTACTAAACTGTCTAGTGAATATATAAACCTACACTATATACGGAACTAAACTCCATGACTAATAGTATTAAATAGCATTTAGATATACGTAATCAATATGTTGATGGGCATTAAAATGTGCTCATAAAACAAAAATGCACGATAATATTAAAAATAGTTAAATTTTCATTTCAAAAATACAAATATTTAGAGTCTTGTTAGATAGCATCCATCTAGAACTTAATAATCCCTTCTTGTAATTAATCCTCGAGAATTATTAGACTTGTCTAGTATAATAGCTATAATGTCTTTCACCATTCATGAATGAAATGAAACATTAGATACGCAATAGATAAAATAATGTAGCTGTTGAAAAATAATAACTTTTGCTTAGTTTCATAAATCTGTAGCCTTAATTTGAATGAAACTAAATTATTTAAACATGATAGCTTATATTTTGACAAAAGACATTTAAAACATATCGAAACATGTCATGTGTTCCACTTCACTTCAGGACCTAGTAACTCCTTTTAAATGCAGGATATATGGTTCTGAAGTGACGTAGACGATACTGGACTAATGCGCTAGCACATTCAGTTGCTTAATGTCCTAGCTACAGAACTACAAGATGATCCATTCGATCTTAAATTATCTCTCAATAATTAATGATCTTTCATCTGGAATATACTCTTATAAATGTTAGATAATACCAACACTTTAAAAATATTTACATGCTGTTAGAACATATTACTGTTAGAATTACGCAAATATAAATGCACGAAAGGCAGAGAAAGCCTTTACCCGTCAAAAGAGCGTATAAAGAAAAGCAACAGCAACGACGCAATGATTTTTTAATGTCCGATCCGCATTCCAAGCTCTTGCTTTGGGGCAACGCGTGCATAAAAGAGAGATTCGGGGTAGTACAGTATATACAGCGCGTACGTCTCGCGCCCGCATTCGTTTATACGCGCGTTCGCTCGTACGTACACTCGAGGTCCGGTCGTTTTAGTGCGGTATTGTTGGCAGGAGCCGTGTACGAGGTTGCCCATGAATGGGCTCTTGGTCCTGAATTATGCGACATGTGGACCAGCAGTGATGTATTATGCTGCACGGCGTCCATCCTGCATTTGGTGGCCATCGCCCTGGACAGGTTGGTTCCGCATGATCTTTCTTTCTTTTTTTTTGTTGGTCCTTTTGCTCTCTCCCTTCCCTTCCGCTATTACCTATAGTAGTAGTTCTCTCTTCATCCCTTTCTCGTTTTCGCATTGTTCTGCCGACGCGGACGTTGATCAAGACAAAGATGAAGCTTCCGTGATTAAAGCGCCCCGGCGCTGTGCAAGCAGTAAAAGCTGCGGTGCCCGCGGTATTGTGAGATTTCGAAGCAAGCCCACGCCCAGTGTACAACTGGCGTTTGAGTAAATTTTTAATTACTTTATCAACGAGGTAGCTTTAAATGATTAATATAAGTATATATGATAAGCTAAAATTTTTGTATTATATTTTAAACGATTCAGAATGTTAGGAAAAATAAATTGCATGCTTTTGAATGTCCAATCCAGCTACGAACGTATAGTTTTCCATAACTGACTGTACAATGCGAAACATAAATAATCCAGAAGTCGAGGTAAGCGTCTTCTGGAGAACCGCCGGTTTAGAGATACACGCCCACATTCTTCTCCGCTATATACACCCGCATCAAAAAATCATTAATCCGCCGGCGCGCACGTATTAGCGCTAAGCCATTTATGAGCTTAATCGCATGAGGGCAATATCTGCGGCACGACGGCTATTGTGCGTCGATCGTGGCACAAAAGAGCCCAAAATCCCACCGACAAAGGACTGGCACATATACAAAGGGATCAATAATTCCAGGACCGGTTACGGGTGCCATACCGAAAGCGATAACAAAGACGTTGCCCGTGCCGATCTTTGCGGGGAAGTGCACGAAATGCTCAGTGTATATTTGCGGGTGCAAGGAATCCCCGAGGTAGCAAAAGGAAAACACTCGATAAGCTATAATAGGATGCATCCATGTAGGATCATTCGAACTTACCGTGCGACCTAATGCAGGAGCTTAATAGATATGGGTAACGAGAACTGTCATGAGTACGGTTTCTCATGGAAAAAATTATTTATCGGATGTGATCCGACCTAAATTTTTTAAAGATTCTAGAAATACAATTGTTATGCGTATACATATTTGCTTTTACCAAAGCATTATAGCAGCTTGTGTCGATGGCAAGTATAATACCCGCGAATACACCGAGACTCTTAGAATAATGCAAACTATAAATCTTACGGAGAATGATTAGTTAATCTTTTTTACTTAAATCATATTTTTATAATTAATGCACTACTTTTTTATAAGAATGATATTTCTTTCCTGTAATTTATTATTACCATACATCTATAATTTATTATAACTTTATATTTCTTCTCTATAATTTAATCGGCTAAATATTCGATTTTATTATTATACGCAAAATTTTACAATTTCTTCTTGTTTAATATTCTTACTACATAACAATTCACTTGAACGAATTTTAAACTCAAGCCATACATAATATTAACATATAGATCTATCTGTTAATTTCCGATTCGGGTTATTCACTGCCTAATACATATATAATAATAGCTGGGCTATATCAAGTACAATCGAAACATGAGGCAACCCGATACCTCGAGTATCCCGTAGCCACTGCACAGAGCGCAAGCGCAGCCTTATTCTCATCTCTCGGCCCTACTTTTTTTATACCTTTACGACTGCGCGCGTCTCAGCTTACGGAGCAAAAGCGCTCAATTACGCTTATCCCCCCAATTAAGGGAGAGGGACATAACGGAGTAATTGGCCGTGGGCTATACGCGCGGAGCCAAAGGCGACTGCTTATAGCGTACCTACACTGCGGTTCGATTGTAGGAGGTTACGAGCGTCCGAAGACCCCGGATATTATGTTTATCTCGTGAACTTTGATCAATCGTGAGAACTAGGATCGAGTGTATATAGAGTTTTTGGTGCGCTTTTATAATAATGCGTAGGGTCGAGCTTATTCATTTTGTACGAATATTTGATATTCTGGTCCTATATCTTGTGCTCTTGGAGTTATAAATTTTTAAGTAATAATATATTTCCAATCCCGTGATGCAATTCACCTTATAGAAATTATCTTTAAAAGAAAAAATTTATTTCCAGAAGAAGTTTTTATTAATATTACAGAAATTTAATTCTTAAATATTATACAATAGCCAAATCATATTCTATATTCTATATTCTATAAACATACAATCATCTATGTGCATTCAGAGTTTTTCAATTACTTTTATATCTCTATCCTAAAGCTCTTGAATCATATTTTTCTATTTTCGTTGTAGAATAATTTTTAATAATGGAAACTACCTACTGAGCTTGTTTGATCATTACAATGGAAGAATTAGTCAAGTCTTGATTCGATGTATTCCAGCGCCGGGGATTTTAATTCTATTCTTCAACAGTGCTGGTCTCATGCACTACAGACAATGGTTACGTATAGGCAACCAATAGAGCGTGAAGGTTTTATCGCACAAAGCACCTTTTTCGAACTAGCGTACGTTCCTCTTACGCTGGCACGAGAGACAAATCAAATAAATGGAGTTACACATCGTCTCGATAAAACACTTTTTTCACTCTATTTTCTGCGCCCCTTTTTCTCGTTGCTGCATGACCTGCTTCGGAAAAAGCGAATTCCAAAAGCAGATAATTTCATTATTCATTAATTTGTATAGGAGTATTTTCTTTACTTGTACAAACTGCTAAATCTTTATCGATTTGTTACATTTCGAGCGTAGTTAATTTATAGTTAATTTTATATACTTTTTATTGCATATTGTACAAAAAAAATTTGTTTCATAATTGAAGTGAATATTGAAGTGTATTGAATACATCATATAAAATAATTAGAAAACTTTTGCTAAAGTTCCTTAGCTCCTAAAAGCTATCGGAATATTTTATACAATAAAAACAACAAGATCGATATTTTTTATATTGCAATCGCTACCGTAATAAACTATGCTGCAACCAAGTAATAATCGATTAATAACAACCTCTCCAGCTTTCCGATCTATCATTCGTTAGTCGCACTACCAATACCACGATAAATCGCACTTTCAACAAAGATCGCGAAACCACACATTCGCACAAATGCCAGCAAACAGCAAATAGGAGAAACAGAAGAGGAGAATATTCGCGTGCACGCGGGAAGGCGCACTCCAGCATCCGCCGGTGCGACAAATGACTTACTTACTCGACACGCCGATATCGAGGTAAGGCGCTGAATCTCCTCGAACACTCGCGTATACATCTCGGCACAGCAGAGGCAAAGCCAGATACGGAACCGCGATCCCTTCTATCTCTCTCCCCATTTCACGCGCAACACGACTGCTCGCAACAATATTTCACGGCGCAAAAATGAAAGATTCCAGATGCGACTCACACTCGTCGTCTCTCGGCGAGATTCTCTGTATATCGAGAATGCATGGTTCGTCTCCCGACGCGCGCACATCTTTATTTACAGCCTCTTTTCCCTTGCTTTACGAAGCCATTCCGCGCCTCGCCTCGCGATTCGGTTGTTCCGCGAGATATATCGAGCAATTTGCCCGCGAGTACCTGCTGATGTGTGTACATACACACACACGAACGGCGCGAAAACCCGCGTGTACCTATACAAGAGAGATAGGGGCGCGCCCAGCTGCTGGCACCGCCTCGTCCGCGGAGAATCGGGAAATCAGAAGTAGCTGCCATATGTATAGGAGTGCCCGTGGGAAAACATCGATTGGTCCGCGTCGCTGCAATTCACACACACTCACACACACACACACACACACACACACACACACACACACACACACACACACACACACACACACACACACACACACACACACACACACACACACACACACACACACACACACACACACACACACACACACACACACACACACACACACACACACACACACACACACACACACACACACACACACACACACACACACACACACACACACACACACACACACACACACACACACACACACACACACACACACACACACACACACACACACACACACACACACACACACACACACACACACACACACACACACACACACACACACACACACACACACACACACACACACACACACACACACACACACACACACACACACACCCGCTGGTGCTCGTGCTCGTGCGTTTTTCTTTTTACCTTGGCGAGATCTGATTTTTCCGAGGTGGCGCGCTGTAATACTGCTTCTTGTGTTCTATGCGCTCGGGCGCGATCCTCGCCGCCCGCCTTCATTTTTTACGCTGCACTCCGCGTTCGAAGCTTGCCGCTGTATTTTTCTGTCTCGGTCTCGCGCTCCCTCGTACTCTCTTTTTCTATCTTTCGCGCTCTTGCCGCGCGAATTATTTATGAGATTATTTATCAGAGTCCATTGTGCGCAGCTGGGAGCGATGAGATAGAAGCCGCGCTATACCGGCGGGCTATGCAGCTTCTTGCTCTAGCCTAGCCCGCGAGTACGCTTTCTTTCCTTCTTGCTTGGCTTTTTTGTTCCCTACTTTCTTTCTTTCGCGGGGGGGAGGGGGGAGGATTGCTGTGTAAGCACTGATCGACGCCCGTAAATTAACTGCGCATGTTTACTGCGAGCAAAGAAAATTATTGCGCGACAGTTTTGAAATTAAATTTTTCTACGTGATCATGAAGATAAAGTGGGGTTTCGATCATTCTTAAGTTAAGGATACACCTTTATTTCACATTTTGGTAATAAAGAACGAGATTCTTAAATATTTACAGTTTGTCTTTTTTTAAGGGATTGGAAGAATGTATTTTGTTGATCAAACATGCGACCGACTGTTCCATGGATTAAATTATAGAAGAAAATAATTATTAGAAATGGTTATTAAAAATTAACATAAAATTTTGAATATAGAGTGAAATAATATGGATCAATTAATAATGAACATATGCTAAATTTAAATCGTACTTTTATTAATTTTCTTAAATGAGTCATTTGGCACAGTTTCAAGAGCATTGATCAAGTAGTTCAACACAGTGTTCAAATTTGAAAGAACTTTAACATTTTATTTTAATTAGAAAAAAATATAATTGAAATAAATATTTTTAAATATTAAGAATAACCACTTATGCCCTTACCTTAAAGAAGCGTTAAAATCAATTTATTTGACAGTGTACATAACAGTGTATAATCTAATTATTTTGATACATTCTGTAAGTACGTGCATAGCATACACATATATTTCAACAGTGTCTCTGATACATAACTCATCAGCTCGAACCACATCGCTCTAATTTTTTCCTTTCTTTTCTTTTTTCTCCTTGCTCCAAGGCATAATTATCAAATAAAGTAGCTTAAGTTAGGTAAGGAAGTCGCACATATACACACATACACGCACGCATACACAGAGCGACCATTCAAGGACAAGGACATCCCCTGCGAACGAGATAATGGCGTACTCTATGTTAACTACGCGCGTATATAGAGATAAAAAGTGAAAGACGTCAGCTAATTTGCCGCTACTTTGTGTGGCGGTGCGCTAGTGCAAAGTAGCTCGCAGTCGTCGAAGCGATTCTTATCTCTCACGGATAATCGATAACTTAATGAGCGCCGATAGAAATGATAAGGTATCGAGTTGTCTAGTAAGACGTACAGAGTCGCATCGAACGGTGAGAATTGAAAATTGAAGAGAGGAGCATTCTTGTGTATTAAGAAATTAATAATGACAGAATTCGAGAAGAACATGATAAGAGAATCTTATATGAATTATATGATACAGTGTGGCGAATATTCATACCCATTAGAATTTGAGAATATTTTCTTGAGTAACGTGAGATTTGGAAGTATAAGAACACGATATGTACTCTCTATAAGTAAAAGGAAGTAAAGTAGAGAAGACGCGGAGAAGCTTACTTCAGTAGTGAAAGACGTTACTTATCTGTATGAAAAAGTAAAAAATCCATTGTATTTCTTTACAAAGCTAAAGTAACTTGGTACTTTTGGTTTTGCAATCTAAGAAGTAAAAAGCTTTCATTTTGTGGAAGCGAACAAAACTCAATGTAAGGATATATCCAGTCTTTTCTACATCTGACTATATACTTGCACTAGGAAAATTTCCATGAAATTCTTGAAACAATAAGTAGAGAATGTTTTTGAGCGTACTCGACATTGTCTTCTTACATAAAATTGAATTTCAAGACTGCACTTTATTTTAAATCTGGTCATTATTTCGCAGAAAAAATTTCAATTCCGTTACTATAAGGGTCCTCTGGAAACATATTCTTTAAGTACGTCACTTACACATCCAATATGACTAATGGAAACCGAATTCACTTTAGTAATTCAAACTTAAAACAGTCGGATCCGACCAGATGTGCGTTTTAAGTTTCAGATCTTCTTTCATCGAAAAAACTCGATTGTTCAAGTAGACTTTTTCGCGTCTGACGTCATGACCCCACGTGTTTGAACGCCGGTAGTAGAACATTCAAAATTACGCTGATGTCTTGTTATTAATATAAAATCAGCGCAATCACTTCTGAGTATCAAAAATATGCCAAAATACCGTTTTTGCTAAGCTACCTAATGAATGCTAAGCATACTTGATTCCTACCTAAAAATATTGTTTATTTGTGATCAAAGCATGAGCGGTCAAAAAACTGTTACCGTATAATTGCGATTAACTTAGCTAGGATATGATTTCATCGTATTTGAATACTGGTGAAATATACTAACGAGTTTAATATTCAATATAGTATAAATAATAAATGTTTTATAATGGCGAGATTGCCTGAAATAGTCAACTTTATACATTTTTATTTATAGGTTAAATAGTATCGTACTTTTACAATTTTATTCGTTTTAATGATAATTTGTAATAATAACATCACAAAATGTAAAAGTATATCATATGCAATTATTTTCCTGCATATTTTATTGAATTAAATATTTGTAAGATACATTTTTACTTTGTTACACTTTTTCAAAACTATTGTTTATAAATTAACCATCTTAGATTTTTAACTTAATAACATAAGCAAGAAAATAATTGCATATGATATATACTTATATTTTATAATATCATTGTTATAAAATATCAGTGAAAACAATAAAATTGCTAAAATACTTACGATTTTACCTAAAAAAGATAAATAAAATTCAAGAAAACTCGCTATTACAAAAAATGTATTATCTATACAATATTGAATATTAAATTCGTTAGTATATTTCACCATTATTCAACTCCGATCAAATCAAATCCTAACTAATTTAATCGCAATTGTACGGTAACAGTTTTTGACTACTCATACTTTGATCATAAATAAAGAATATTTTTAAGTATCGAATTAAGTGTGCTTAACATTCATTAGATAGCTTAGCAAAAGAGGTATTGTTGGCATATGTTCAATACTCAGAAATAATTGCGCTCATTTTATATTAATAAAAAGCAATCAACGCAGTTTTGAATGTTGTACTCCCAACGTTCGGTCACGAGGGGTCGTGACGTCAGACGTGAGAATGCCTAATTTCTTCGAAAGAAATCATTCAAATTGAAAAATGTATCATCTGCAAAAAGTGTTTTTATAAATAAAAATACTACCAGAATACAGTAATCAAGCTCCGCTTTATAAACCGTTTAGCATAGCTTATAATATAGATCCACTATCGCAGGCTCGCGATATATACATAAAAGTACAAATAGCGAAAAGATCGCACTGCACAAGCGCTCTCGCGGCCCGCGAGTTAAACATACGCAGCGGAGCGAGCCGCGCTATGCGCATTGGCGCATCTGACTTCGTTGGCCGTGCATGGTGTACAGGTATATATAATACAAGCCACCGGCAACTTTATGCGTTCGACAGTTCGAATAGCCAAGCGGTGTGCGTCCCAGAGCAGCAATAACGCACGCGGGGGACCGAATGCTCGCTCGTGCGAATTCGAAATTACTTTTATAGCGACGCGGGTAACGCCGGTTGGGACATAAAGAAAATCGCCGCGCGAAAAACTGCAGCGAACGTTGCGAGAGATGCTGCGTGGAACTGCGTCACGAGAGGCAGCAGTATTGTTCTTGCTGATTTACATGGTAGCAGTTACGAATTTTTATGCTTTGAGCAAGAATTTCGTTTTATTCTTGTAGAGGATTAAATATGCGCGTGTAAAGTGATATATAAATAATAGAGTTTGGTAGCATTATTTTTAACGCGTTACTCTTTTGGCAATAAATTCTAATCCATCTAGGGTAAGATCCGCGATTAGTGTCACTTGAAAAATTCTCCTTGACAATATTATACAAATTTATTGTTTTCTTGACTTTGAATGATGGAGTTTCTTTGCTTATATAATTGTTTAATACCTTAACTCTAATATAACGCATTTATAATGTTTAGAATAGTAATATTTTCAATTAAAAATATAATAAAATAAGAAAATCTGTTCAAACCTATTACTACCATCCTGTCAGCAAATTTGCTCATAATATATATTAAATGTTGCATATTCATCAAATTAGGCATGCTATTATAATCTGTTAGATCTATAGTACTTATATGCAGATATGTCTTATTATGTGCATAGCTCAAATATTAAATTTATGGCTTTTTCTTAGCAGGACTGTGTTCATTCTAACCTCAAAATATTAAATCATCTAATACAAATGAATCGGAATGAGTATCGATGTACTTGTTTTTGTATTAGGTTAATAAAAGCATTAAGATTCTTCGTGTATCATTTAAAAATGTTTATTTATCGCTTTTAATAAAATCAACTTGGGTAACAGTAAATGGGCAGGTGGCAGTAATCGGTGGTTTATCCTATACATTAGTAATCTTTTTATTAATAAATGAATAAGCAATGTTTAAAAAATTAGCTACATATTTCTCTGACTCTTTTATTTAAAATTTGTCTGTATACATTAATTACTACAATTACTTTTATCATATAACAGAATGCTTATGAATCGATGGGATGACATTGTGCCAGTTTTAATTAATTATTATTACTTGAGTATATACCATAAACAAATTTAAAACTCTTAAATATCGTGTACTTTGTTAGAAAATATCTTTATCGAATATCTTATTTTAAATTGGATTTATTAAGCTGTCTGTAAACTTCTTTTTGAATGGAATAAAATCATCCTGTCGGATCAAAGTCACCTCGTTACAAGATATTTATATTTTATTTTTTTTTTTTCTTAATACTCGTATATAAATTGAAATGTCGAATATAACATTTTTAATGTTACTTTACGCACTGCTATCGATGCGTAATAGTATATTGTGCAACTAGTGCGAGAAGCAGGTGATTGAAAATCACTTGCTCGCACGTATTACGTGCTATGTTAGCGGTGCGTAAATTTTTTTACGCACTGTTCATCGGCAACTCGTACGTAAAATTGCTTTTACGCGCTCATCGCGGTGACCCGTGCGTGAAGTTAATTTTACTACCTTGTTGCTAAATATACCATTAAATTATTAATAAAAATATACTTATTTATTTAAACATAATAATAATTACGTTAATTTTTTCATCATACTGAAAAGCTTTATAATATATAGTAATAAAATAATTAAATTGAATTAAATATTTTCAGTAAATTTTGTTTTAATCCTTTGTTGAATATTGGTCAAACTAAACCCTGGTAGAAAATTGATCTAGAACTATGTAGATCTATCTAGTTTGCCAAGGAAATAATCGAGGGCCTCGATAAAACTAGATAATTTTCTACCATGGAATATAGACATATTTTTAATGTCTCAGAATATTGAAATGCTTTGCATTCATGTTAGTACTGAAAGACTTATCATTGAAGCATTTTGAACAAAAACCAAATATATGATAATCTAAACCAGTCAATAAAAGCTTACAAACAGCTTAACAAATATAAAATAAAAAATAAATATATTTGCAAAAGGTACATACACCCAACGGTAAAAATAACTAGAAATATGGCGGGTCGTTTTACTTCGTGTTAACTGGAATTTTGATAGGTCAGGTTTTAGAAAATATGTAAATCTTGCGTAATCCTAGGTAACATATATTGAATTATCACCTCCATATTCAAAGTTATTGTTTCCGTTACATGTACTCTCGAACAAATGCATGATATGCAAGAAATTCAAATTTTAGAGTGTTACGTACTCAATTCACAATAATTATAAAAGTCATCCCACTGGCTCAAAGTCGCTCAGCTCTACGGTGCTAGAAATTAAAATCTCCGAAAGTAAAACAACTGTATTACATACTTTATGTGATCGACGTAACTTTACAAAAGCTTATAAATCAATATCTATAGTAAATCATTTTTAGGCATGTTATAACATTAGTTTTGTTTATTAATCCTACTCTTATAAGTTTAACGTTGAAAAACATTTTATTGACATTACCAGAAGAAATATAACACGCATCATACAGCATGAAGCATTTTTACCACAAGACATTTGATTTATCACAACAGAGTCAAGCGCAGTGGCAGCAGCTGCGCTGCTATAAGACAAAAATTCCTACGCAATTTTACAGTCGGCCATAAATCTTCCCTCCACCGCGTCCAGGCTCAAAAACTAAGAAACGAAATAAAAGCGCGATGATGGCAACTTTATCATGCTTCGTACACTCGGCACACACACACACACATACACATACCTTATGCACGTACGAGTTCTTCCGTATTCTTTTTCCGTCTCTCTGTTCACCTCGCGGAACTTCCTCTCGCCCGCGGCCGACCCTAATTACGTAATTACTCCAGTTCCCCCCGCGGCAAAAATGCACGTCGTCCGCTCGGCGCGCCGCCACTAATTATTATCGCGAGCATTATATTTCACGCGACTACTGGGCGCGTGCAGGCGCCGCCGAAAATCGCAGAGAGAGGCGAGGAATATCGCGCGGGGCCAGCGTCGGCGAAACTTTCGTCCGCCGGCTTCTTTCCCGCGGCGCGCAGCTCCCGGCGCCTGAATCGCCCTTGCGGGAGCAATTAAACCGCGACCCGAGCGCTTATAAGCTCGGCCACTTTCCGCCAAAGTTTCGCCGTTGAGAGCGGCACCTTCTTGCTCTTTTGCCGACTCTCTCGCTCTCTCTCTCTCCATCTCTATTTCTCTCACTATACGTGTGTATACTTATATATACGGGTGCGAGTAGTAGTTACGGCCATAGAGCACAGTCATTTGACTTCTGGCTAGTCGAGAGTAGTCTGATAAATGTCTGAATTAAACATTAAGTAGCTTGTAGAATGTGGGTACTTTATTATCGTATTTTTTGGGCTTTTTGAATAATCGAGAATTGTGTTACCCGCAAACAACCCTTAAAATTAAATTATAATTATATAGTACAATCTATTCTATCTCTTCAGGAAATCCGAAATAACAAGAAATGTTAATAAATTTATCGTATTTTTACAGTTAAAAATAGATGAAGACCTACCGACTTTCACATGTTTCTTGTGCATGAGAAGTTTAAGAATCTACTTGACACTTTGTTTAACCAGCGTGCACGCGCGAGGCGGCTTTGAGACACCACACTTTTTTCAAATGACTTTTTCTCAACGAAAAATTTTTTTATGCATATTGAGACTTTTATATATTTTGCAGAAATATTATTTAGCTTTAAATAAAGCCCAAAAAGAATTTTGGAAAACTAAATTATTAACTAAAAAATCTATTAACAAAGTCGAAAAAACAGTAAACTAATGTTTGTTATTGATAAACAAATCACTCCAAACGATTTTAGTATTTCAGTTTTGTTAGTAATCCTTCCTAACGCCATTTACCTGAATTTGACGCCTCAGAGACTAATTACGACATAATAATTTACAATTAGTTCATCCTTATTATTACAACTATCTTTTTTAATTTTGTATTAAGTATTAATATACAAAATCTACTATAATAAATAAAATCGTTAACAACTTTGTTTATAATGAATAAAATTTTTATAAAAAATTAACTGAATAAATAATTTTTTTAACACGAATGCACAACTTTTTTATTGACTATAATAAGTTTGCAAGTAAAGTTTCAAGTAGATTGGTCAATTTGTTCTGCGCAAAGAGCATTTTCATGTCCAATTGCTGCGCTTCGATGGAACCATTAACCAAAAAGCTTGAGTAATCTTTATTCACTTCGAATGTTTTAAGCATGATTTTTTAAATATAAGTATAAAACAAGTATTTTTTAGTATGCTTGTTTATTATTAAATAATACATTATGTATTATTAAAAAATATTTAATAATATAAAATGTTATGTAATAAATTTTAAAAAAGGTTTTATTTTTAATTTTAATAAAATCGTAAATGCGAGCAAAGATCTGCCTTGCGGAGATTGAAGCGGTGATAAATTACCATGAAGAAAGAAAATTGTACAAAAGCTAGTAAAGATTCTCTAATATAAATAATAAAGTATATTAAAGAAGGGTGCTTAACTAAATGGAGAAAAATTGTTTCAACAAAATCGTGACGTTATAATAAATTCGAAAAAATGCTACTTAAATTAAAGAATTTAAACATTAATCTATAATATGTTACTTAAACATTAATCTATAATATGTTACTTAAACATTTATCAGTAAATTCACAATTTTAAAATTAATGTTAATGTTAAATTTGTATACAATTTTTAAACCGTGAATTTATAGATAAATGTTTAAGAAAGGACATTTAAGCCCCGAATATTAAAATGGATTGATAAATAAAAAAAAAATTAATCTAATACTTACGTTTCTTACGTAAACGTTAGGTGTTTATTGAAATAATTTTAACAAGCTTTTATATAACTTTATTCTGATGATAAATTAAAAATGCTTGAACCTCCTTATTTGAAGCATAAAATAGAATTCCGCTAACGCTTAAATAATTTTCAAAGATATTTCCAAAAGTCCGGCATTTGTTTTACAAACACTGCACGTACACTCGCCGCGTGAGATACACACTCTTATTATTACATTCCAGGGCCAAGAATCGCCCGCCCGCGCTCCTACACACTGACCCATATAAAGGCGTGCCCCGTTACAGAGACCCTTGAAACTCCAGCTACATGCGCGTCGAGCACTTTTATTCCCCCCGCCCCCCATCCGCCATTGTCTCGCCTATATTTACTCGCGGCAGCAGCGCGACTCTCTGACCGCTAAGCACACATTTAGCACTTGTGCGCGCCAGCGCGCTATCACGACTCTACCTATGCACACAAACACACATATATATATATATATATATATATATATATATATATATATATATATATATATATATATATATATATATATATATATATATATATATATATATATATATATATATATATATATATATATATATATATATATATATATATATATATATATATATATATATATATATATATATATATATATATATATATATATATATATATATATATATATATATATATATATATATATATATATATATATATATATATATATATATATATATATATATATATATATATATATATATATACACACATATATATATACACACACGTACATATATTCACACACATTCACACTCACACACACACACACACACACACACACATACAAACTCACACACACAAAGTCACACACACACAAACAAACACACACACCCACACAGAGAGAGAGATACCCCGCTCTCTCGCACGTGTCTGATTTCATTTTAACGAGGGAAACTCGAGGGAGCAATTGCCGCGTAATCATTCTCCCCGGCTCTCACTTCGAATGACCGTATGTTTGTGTGGGAATTTGTGTACTTTTGCATCGGCCAGAGAAAGCAAATTACGGAGTAGTCGCAACGGATTGCGTTACGATGCATTCGGCTAATTTTTGGCAATTATCACTTGCACAATTTATAATTGAATTCTGTGTGTGAAAGACATAACGACATAAGTCAACTTTTTAGTTTTTCGAGATATTAATGTTTAAAGTTTATGTTTTCCATTTAAACCAATGTTAAAAGAAATCGTAAACAGTTGATATGGTCACTTTTCACACTCTCCTGTTTCTTTTTGCATTTTTCTCTGAAAATATACTACGTAAGGATACCAATATCGCTCAAAATTCAATTTTCAGATAAGTGGACTTATGTAGTTATACCGGGAACCCACAGAATTATATGTTGTATCGAATTGTTGAAATAGTAAAGATAAACCTTCTGATTTGACCCACGTAAGTATAACATTATATGGTATATCGTAGTATTTATGTAGTATTTCGATATAGTTTACAATGAGATTCTTTCGGGCCGCTTGCATTGCAAAACATCATAAAAGGTTAAATTCTTGCAATGCCACATAAGAAGCTTTACCGCCGGAAAAAGTAAAGCTGGGTTTAAGCCAACTCTCCACAGTTTTTCTAATCGCGCAATTTATCGTAGCCAAACATACATAGTTTGCAAACTTCTCATTCTAGCATTTTATCCAGTGGCTAAAAACCTCGCAAACAAACATTTCAAAATAATGGTAAAGAATTAAGACCCTTCTACGCCATTAAGTTTCTCGCTTTGTAGCTGCAGCAAGAAACACACGAGCTTTACGGCTCTAACAAGCGGAGTATACGTACATACATCCAGCCTCTCAAGCCTTTCTTAATTCATGAGCGACTCGCGCGCAAAGGAAACAACTGCGCCGCGGAGTAGCTATGTAAGTCCCGCGATTGCAGCTTTTGTCGCTCGGGCCGCCGACGCTCGGTTGGGTAGCCAAGCGAAAGCCCCGCTTGTCGCTATATCTTCCTTATTACAAATTTGCTGAGGGACCTTTACGCCGCTGAAATACAGGCGCGGGATTTAAAGCCCAACTTGGGTTAATTGGCTTTGTCGTGCACATTGCACTGGAGGTGGCTAGTATCGATTGTCGCGCTAATTTTTCAATAGCGATATCGAGTCTGGCTTTGTAAGTGAAGTGCATTTGCGCGTACAATATGCAAAGTACTGTCAATTGTTATAGCTGTTTAACCATCTGCGTCATAATTCAGCGAGTTCTAATTATTTAAACCTTTAAGGATCGATTTTTTACTTTTTTTTCGTAAATTTAAATTGCCATTTAAAGCTATGCAAAATAAAAGCATAGATTATAAGAGGGAACTAATAGACGAACTTTTGTAACTTTTGACTTTTTTATATGAAAATATAACATGCACGGATACCAATTTTCCAAAAAAAAGCCCTTACATCGTTTTTCCGATTCACCATATATTTTGATGCTACTAAACATATACTTATCAAATTTTTTTAAATAGAATATTAATTTCTTACATGACATAAAGTGAGACGATAGCAATTCAACACTAGGCAAAGCATCAAGCACCATTTTTGTCTAGTGCCAGCTGTTTTATTTATTTCATAGTCCCTAAGTTTACCAAAGTGTATAAAAAAGCAAAAAGGTAAAGTACTCTAAATGATTATTTGCCTAATTAGGTACTACAGTTAAATGAATTGCTTACATTAGCTTTATATAAGAACAACAGAATGTATGCATTCAACAGTTAACGCATTCAGTACCTATTGCATTTCGGAATTACGCATTTCAACAATGTATTTCAAATATTGTATTTTTATGAAAAAGAAACTCTCATTTCTATAAATGTGTGAGTGCGAAGCTATAAAAAGAACCTCCCATTACAACAAACGAATTCACTATTTTCATCGACAAATGCATGCAACCGATCCTCAATTATTTTTCAAATGCTCGTTAAAATCCACTTCTCCTCCAAAAGAATCTCTCTATGCAAATACCGAAAAATTCATCGCAGAACCTGAATTAGTAAAACCTTGAGATAGTCTTTATTTTCCGAATCTCAATACGGCTAACTACCATAAGGCTCGCTTTACGCGAAACATTCGTTCGTTTGCAACGAGCGGGTCTCGAAAAAAGTGCCACGCCGCAATTCAATTCCCCGGCTCTTTGTACATTCAAATGGAATCGCGCGCGGGCGCAACACTCGTGTCCCGTGTGTATACACGCAGAATCCCCGGCAAGTGAGAACATCCGCTGCGGGTCGAGGGAGGGATATCGGCTCGCTCGTCACCGTCGCGTCCGGCTATCCGCAAAAAAAAAAAAAAAGAAGAGGATCCCCGCCTGCCGCGCGACCATTCACGTAACGTGACACCGCATACGCGCGGGCGCGTACACAGCTGCTCGCGGTGTAGGCTTGTCTTTTTGTTTCTGGTTTGCGCTCTATCGGCGGATTTGTGGTACTCGATTATTCGTTGGATTGCGGACGAAACATCAGCGGAGAAAATATGTTTGCCTTTAATTGGGAGTCGGTTTTGAGTGATGAATGCAGGGTTCGAGGTAGTTATTTTCTATAGCGGATTGAGTCGGTTTTTTGTTGAAGCTTTGGGCTAAATTATTATTTACGATGATGAGTATCGGTTTAATTACAGAGACATTTTTTGTCTATTTAATGGCGTTATCATACAATGATCGTAGATGAGAAACAAATTTGATTACTATTGACAAACCACATTCGATGAAAGCTTTAAAATTTAAGTAAAATTAATTAATTATAAATAATATACATAATGATTTTTAATATGTAAAAAAATGAAATGCTATCTTAATTAATTGACTCGTGTTTATATAATATGGCTTACCAATTTCCGTTTTTAAAAATTCAATACTTTAATCTATTGTTTACACGCATATTACTTGTGTATTCAATTTTTAACATTTATTAACGTAAATTATAATGAGATCAGAAATTGAAGTTCTGAAATCCTGCAAATTAGAATGTTTATCATTATTGGCTATCTAAACTATTATAGTTTTGGGGCAAACACTTATAGGTTGAGATTATATTGCTCTATCTGCTTATTCCATGATTCCACTGGAAAACTATTCTAATTTTGCATAAAGCCCCATCAGCAATATTGTAGGAGTTACGAAGTTATCAAATGAAGTGATCGTTAGAGCACTCACCTACAAGATTATGTTCTACACTGACAGAGGTACCATTATTAAATGTAAAATCGAAAACACGATATAATTTATGTTATCTTCATTTTTTTAACACAAAGTAGCTCATGCGTACGGCGAATATCGCGAATTGATGGAAGCTCACCCAGAAGGCTCGTCACGACGCCAGAAATCGCGTACTTGATATAATTGATTTCACAAAATATATCTAACAAGGAGAACATACTCCCCGCGGTATACGCGGATCTTAATGAGACTCTTGGGGCTGCTATCCGTTACAAAATAATGAAGCCCAAGACGCATAACTTATCCTAATGGATCGACGTATTTCGGATAATTGCCATTTAACCATAATACTAGAAACACACAATTATACCTATATTTTAATACTGCCTCAAAAAAATTCTCCATCTCCACAATTTCATAAATTACTATCTAAAATTATACGCCCCTTAAAGAGAAAAAAAAAGAAAAATAGAACATCGTTCTCCGCACTCCGCCCCAACGTCTAAAATAACGACGACTCCCTCCGTGTATGTCCCCTCAGCTTTAATTACTCCCGAGGAGCACTTAAATTTTTTACAGCGCGGGCGCGCGGGCTGGTGAAAGTCGAGAAATTCGCGTAACCGCCGCCCTCACGCAGGGCGAACAAGACGAGAAGCGAGAAGGCGCGGCGCGACACCCAATTAGCGCGAAGTAAGAGCCCCGCGACCGCTTTGCTCTCTCTCTACATCCGGAGGAGCATCTCCTCCTTCTCCTCGTGAAAAGTCCGACCGTATGGGTGAGCCCCCGCGCGCTGTATGAAAAGCATAGTTAATTAGCCGAGCTTATCCCGTCAGTCCTCGAGTGTTAATCCTGTGAGCTGAGGCGGGCACCGGGCGAAACCGATTGTGTGTAGGCGCGAGCTGCGCGTAACCTCCCCCGAGGCCTTCGGGAACCTCTGCAGGGAACTGCGCGCGTGGGAGTGTACGTATGGTATTATAGTTGGCCCGCGGTGATGCGTTGGCAAGTTCCTTGCTACGGTAGTAACGGGTGTTATTCAGCCGACTAATTAGTGCGCAAGCGAGCGTGAGTTTGCGTGCGATGATTTCTTTTTGCAGCTTTAGTGCGTACTTTTTGCACGCTATTAGGCAGGAGAATGGAAAATATAAAAAAGGTAATATAAGCGGTTGGCGCTTTTCCCTCTATTACATTTTGCGCGACGTCCTAATTCTTTTGTGTGATTTGACAATGTACAAAAAGCGTGAAATTAATAAAATAGAAGTTTAGAGTTTTGCATAAACATTTGTTTATCAGTGATTTAACAAGATATAATTATCGGTTGTTTATCGGTGATTTAACAAGATATAATAATCGTAAAATTAATAAAATAGCAGTTTATAGTTTTGCATAAATATTTGTTTCTCGGTGATTTTACAATGTATAAAAATCGTAAAATTAATAAAATTTAAGTTTATAGTTTTGCATAAATATTTGTTTCTCGGTTATACATCGGCCATTAGTAGAACAATATTTACTACCGATGTATTCGTTAGTAGAAGATATATGTCTGTTTGTACGCTATCTAATTTTAGTTTTTATAACATATTGTATAGTAATCAGAGAATATAGTGCACTTTTTTTACTTCAATATGTGCTACCATACTAAATTTGAATTTCGCGCTTAACCAATGAAATAGACAATTATTATGATAAATGTACAGAAAAACGCAAAATTAATAAAAAAGAATTTTATAGTTTCAAATAAATGTTAGTTTTTATGCACATGCAGACTTACGAGCAATACTTGCTTCCATAAACTGCGTGAGGTCAATTTTGATGAGACTTTGCGAAGTGGTTTCTAGTACCTAAAACGCTTAGCACCCGTAATTTTGTCTCATAGTCACCTATGTTTCAGTAATAAATTGTACCACCCGGGTAAAAATGAGTCATATATAGTTATACACAATTATATATAAACATATATAATTATATATAAATATATATGATTTTATATAACCATATATAATTATATATAACCATACATAATTATATATAACTGAATATGATATGTATATACAGAGTATACATATATATAACTCATTTTCACCCTGACAATACTACTTATTATAACTCTGCATGAACTTACAATGAACAAATGGCCCAAATGAAATGAAAAGTTAACCAAAAGAGCTTTAATTTAAACTTTGTTTCATCAAAAAATATTAATTTGTTACAAATTTGGTAACCGTGTAGAAATGAAATGCCAGAGCTGTATCGGGCGTGAAGGAGCGAGGACCCACAAAAGATCGAAAATGATGACGAAACATGCATGGTAATTTGAGGATTTTCGCTCTTTAAATTAAGTGGATTTCCATGCATTTTTGTCATCATTTTCAATCATTCATACACTTGAAACAGATTAAAATTTTTTTAGAACAAAGCTCTTGTGGTCAATTTTTCATATCATTCCGGCCATTTTTTTCATTATAAGTACGTACATTCAGAGTTATAACAATAAGTATTGGTACCATTGTTTACTGAAACAATGCGAATTTTTAATACAACAGGTCATATCTTGACCTCACAGGCCTATGAGACAAAACTACGGGTGTGAAGCATCATTTTCAGGTACCACAAACTACTTCTCAAAGCCTCATCAAAATTCGCTTGCCGCAGGTTGTGGACTCTCCTTGTTAGTATAATTAGGCTGAGTTTTATCAGACGCATCATCTAGATGAGCACACTTTGCCCGTAGACGTCTCCACAATATTACCAGAAGTTTCTACACCTACGCATATAATTACCCATAAAAACAACCCTTATTACACCCTAATGCGTCCTACAAACTAGTGTTAACGTGTACAATCCGAAGTCTAAACTATGTCTCATCTGCCCCTCGCGATTTCACCTCCATCCACTAGATCACCCACCGCGAACATCCCAAATATTCCCGCGAGAATTCCATTCAAATCTGTTGCTAAATTGCCCGATGCCACGTAGTTCTCTCTTCCTTACTCGGCACTCTCAAGGAAACAAAAAGCACGAAACGAAAAAAACCTCATTTAACAAATGGTCATTGTTTGCGAAATCCCGGCGGTGCCTTTTTTGTATACCCCGCGCGGATGCGGTGGCCTTCGATTAATGTACACGGACGCCGAGAGCCTTTATAATACGTACCAGCACCGACACAATCTTTCCTCGCAGCGCTCGAAATCGAGGCTCCATCTACCGAGATTGCCACTCCCCGGCGTATCGTACACGGCGCTGGCGATTCTTCTTTTTTTTCTGCTCTCTTTTGTCGAGTTCCTTCGGCTTAACGACACTGTGCAGGGATTTTCTACCCCGGATTAATTGTTCTTTCTCTTGTGGAAGCATGTTAAATCGGGATACTCGGTTTTCGATCTAACAGTAAGTACTGACAATGTACTTGTTAGCAGAGTGGCTTATTGTTATATTGCCTGCAATATTTTAAGACGCTCTTGTAGCATTTAGTAAAGACACAGAATTAATAGTGCATTGTATAACTAGGGGAGAAATTGGCTTTTTCTAGCTTTTTCTGCTAAACGAGGATGATGACTGAGCGCGAATGTCACCGAAGGCGTCCGAGACTAATACGAGTGATCAAATCATCATCCGAGTCTGAAAAAGCCCTTCCTCATCTGTTACACACCGTATTATTTTAATTCGTGGATGAATAAACCCCATTCTATTCATTCAAAGCCGATGGGGACAACTCGCTGCAGCGGGAGGGAATGACCATTTTCTTTCTAGGGAGGAATTGGGTTCATTTCCACACACTTTACAGTTTTTTCTTAACCACGCTTGAAACGAGTAATTTCCCATTCACTTTATATGAACGAAAAAGGGCCTATTCCATTCACGTGTTGAAAAAAAGTATTTCTCTGTTAAAATATATATTTATGAGATAGTGGATTATAATTCAATGTATTGCTTAAAGAAAAATATTTTTCAGTGATTATTACAATGGCAGTTTCTTATATTGCCGGCATTTCATATATCGAAATTTGAGTACATAGTTTATGGATTTTCGAATCAAGTTTGAAATTGAATAATCGAAATCTCTCCTGCGTATCTTTGAATATATTAGCATTCTCGTTCAAATTTGAATACATATATGGGTATATCCGAAAACCCAAAGTTCCACAAACATATGAATTTTGATTATGTTGAGCATATTATACTGGATTACTTACAAAGACATTTTAACTGAGTTATGTGTAATACCGATATTTAGCAGTATGTAATATAAATATGAACCAAATTTAATTCGGGATCACTTTATGCATCCAAATAATTGTCCTAACATTTCTATTGATAATAACCGTTTTTTCGTTCATTTATTAGTATATATTACAACTCCGAATAATAATCGAAAATTTTTCATTTGATAATTCAGGAATTTTCATTCTAAATTTTTTATTAAATTACAAACTCTAAACATATTACTTATTTGCACAGAATCATCTAGAAATTTTATTTGAAAAACTATATTTTTACGTACGTAACTCAATTATTCAGTAATTCGAAGAATGACAGGCAAAATTTATAAGTAATAAATGCGTTATATCCATAATGTGTGCTATATATAAAAATTTTCTCACCAATAAGATTCTGTAATAATACTAGACTGTTATATTACTAGTATTTTAACAAATTCACAAACCCTGATTTTAATATTAAAAATAGCTTTATCAATTAATTATACCAAGAGTTGTAAATATACTTTTACTCTGATTAGATAAGAACGCTACCATGAAACGCACGAAAATCTACACAAGTAACACTGTGAAAAATAAATTTCGTTATTCCAATCAAAATTTACATCTCGCCAACGCAAACTCGGCGAGAAAATTTCTCCTTACCCATGTCTACCGCGAAAGAAAAGCAACACCGTAAAATCTCCGCGCATAAAAGCACACAGCCTCGGCATAATTTTCACTCATACTCGCGCAAAAAACAGCCCTCGAATAAGAAGAATTACGTCGCGAAAAAAGACCGCGAAATTCCATAAGCCTTGTGGGGCGGCACAACGGTAGATTGTAACTTTCTCTCTCTTGGCGGTGCACGTGTTGATTTCGGGGGCGCGAGAGCGCGAGAAAAAAAGAAGACGCTCGCCCTTTATCAGCGGCGGCAGCCGGTGCCGCGGCGTTCACACGTATACATGCACATCCGAGCGCGAAGTGAAATATTTGTTCCGAGTCACCGAGTGAATTCACCCTCGCTCTCTCTCTCGCCACATACGGAAAACCATGGAATTTCATCCTCCGCGCATAGATATCTATATCTACATGCATACGCGTATGGAGCACACGGAGCGTGACGAGATGCGCATAAAATTAAAGTGCATTAAAATATGGGCGCGCACTCGCACCGAGTATTCCATTATTCCTGCATGCGCGCGCTCGCTATACAGCCCAGCGTCAAATGTGTAATCTGCATCCGTGCCCTCGGATTACTTATTATTGCCGTCGTATAGCTGTGCTCGCGTACCTATACACGCGCTAGATATTCCCCCGCCCACTGTACGCAGGAAATAATACGGCAAACTTGCGCTTCTCCTACCCGACATCTAATACGTGTATATACATTTCGACTCCGTATATTACCGCGAAGTGTTTGCTTGTATATATGCAAACATATTATATGCAGGCGACATGTACATCTTCGCTTTAATAGATGTGAGTGAGGGTGTGTATATGCGTACGCCTGTATGGCTTACCCAAACGAGACAAATGTCCCGGTTTTCGACAGTTCAGACGTGCCGTAATAATTCCTTAATGCGCGTGCTTGGGAGGAATACACGCGTACGCACTACGCGCTTAGAAATGCTTTGTGTGTGGCGAATAAATCAATGGGGATTGTGTGATATCTCTGTGTCGTAGCAAAGATATAGTGTTCGATTAATTATCTTCGAGTAATTAGTTATCTAAGCTCTTTGTTACCAGTGTAATAGTAGTCCTGGAATATCGACTATTTTACTCTCAATTCTTTTTTAAAGTTATTACAAAATCCTAATTAATTCTGCATTAATGCAATTATATTTTTATAATAAAAAACGTATTTAAAACACGTATTTAAATAAAAGGCTGGGTTTAAAATTAAAAATATATATTAACTGACATTTTACAAAAACTGAACCTTTCTAAGATTTTAGAATATAGTGTTGCACTTAAATAACTTTAATATGGATTGGTTGAAAATTATATTTATAAGCCTACGGTAATTGAACAGTTGCCGAGTACATATCGTCCCCTCCGTGTAAAAATGTACAAACTCAGAATCTACTTTATAAGATACCAAATAGAAAGCCGCTTAGAAAAGGTATCATTTGGTAAACCAACATTTTATTATCCAAATTTAAGCTTGCACCACTGCTGAAAAATTAAAATCAGCTAACAAATGTTGGCTTGCCAAATGATATCTTTTCTAAATAGCTTCCAATTTGATATCTTTTCAAGTGGATTCTGAGTTGGTACCTTTTTACACGGAGGCGACGATATATACTATCTTCAACTTCGATAAATCACAAAGTATTCGCAGAATAAATTTTGCTTTACAACCTGACAAATTATTGCACTCTTTACAGTTTTTAGTAAATACAATTTATTTCTGGGTACTACATTTATAAAAGCTGTACAGTGTTTAGTA
Organism: Gastracanthus pulcherrimus; assembly: GCA_949152435.1. NCBI lineage: Eukaryota > Metazoa > Arthropoda > Insecta > Hymenoptera > Pteromalidae > Gastracanthus > Gastracanthus pulcherrimus. Next base: position 5,135,528 of record OX424574.1, on the reverse strand, counting down.
ATTTTTAATTATTTAGTGTTTATCACCGGCTAGCTTCCCAAGTTTGTGCTTATATAAATAAACATTGTTCATAAAGATAAAACATGACCACAGTTTATTAATATAAAAGATAACATCGGAATTATACAATTAATTAATCAAATAAATGATTAAAAATTAAATTATTACAAGAGGTAAATTTAATTAAAGCATTTTGAAAAAAGAAGAAAAGAATTTGAGATCTGATTAAAAAGATTACTTATCGCACTCCACAGGTTGGACACGTCAGCAACATTAAATAGCCATTACGCGAATTATCCGCGTTTCCCACATCATACGTTTCACTCACTGCGCGCAGCAGCTTAAAGAGATAAACCTAAATACCATTATAGGAAAGTAGCTATATTGCACGAGCAGTACTGATACCAGTAGCAGAGTGGCCCCGACCCCACTCAGTGACAAAACTTGGCACGCACGCGCGCCTCCAAAGTAAAACTTTCTAAATTATATCTGCGGGCGCACTAATATAGCCCCAAAAGTGGATTTCCGATGCTCTCCCTCTCCCCCCCCCCCTCTTTCTCGCGCTCTCTCGCTCTCTCCCTCTCTCTCTCCCTCCCTCTCTCTCTCTCTCCATCTCCCTCTCTTCTCTCTCTCTTCTCTTTCTATCTCTCTCTTCTCTTTCTATCTCTCTCTGTCTCTCTCTCTTTCTCTTTCTCTCTCTTTCTCTTTCTCTCTCTTTCTCTCTCTCTGTCTCTCTCTCCTTCGCTTTCTCTCTCTTTCTCTTTCTCTCTCTTTCTCTCTCTCTCTCTCTCTCTTTCTCTCTCTCTCTTTCTTTCTCTCTCTCTCAGCAGCCTGCGCACACGATTCGATCTATAATAACCTTCCGAACTTTCTTGGGCACCGCCACATAGGGCCAAACTTTCAGAGACAAATCCTCGACACACTTGCATATACGTCTCCGTGTGTAATAGTCACGGCTTTACGTGCTCTTCAAGTGCAGATCGACTATCTTTCTCTCTCTCTCTCTCTCTCTCTCTCTCTCTCTCTCTCTCTCTTTTACCTCCCTTGGCGATACTTTTCTTCCGCGCGCTACCTCGAGAGAATTTATGCGGTTGCGCGATATGTTTACCATTTCTGGTACGACAATTTTTGCGTTATCGCTTGAGCCCACGTATAATGGCTTGTGTACACACGCTTTCAAATCGATTCATGATCTTGCATAAGCATCAAGTTATAGCGGTAAACAGAAAATTCCATCCCTTCAAAAATACAGTTGCAAACTCCCGATGCATTCGAGTAATTTGGAATTTTCAAAAGCAAACTCTGTGCTTCAAAATTCACGCGAGCTTAAATCACATTTATTATCCTCCCCCGTAGACTCGAGGGCGCTTTCGAGATTCGCAACGCGTCCATCGCGATATAGACTCGGTTCGCCCTCTCGATATCTTATTCAAGATTCAATTAAAGCGGCGCGGCAGCGGCGAATATCACCAACATAAATTTCTTCAATAATGCAGCAAGAGTATACGCATCTATAAAATCGAAGGATTCCTCCTCTCTCTAGGGCAACGTGCCAGGTATCCTTGTATCATACCCACCCTGATTAGCGTTGAATTCGCTTTCTGATTAGCGCGTAAATCTCGGCTCTTCGATTATTCAAGGCGTCGGACTGCTTCGAGTTCGACAAGTCGTTGGGAATCGGACGATTTCCCCCTGTTTTCCCGAAGCAGGAGGAGCAGACGCCTAAAGAGACGGTGATGTATCGTCGGCTGCTGTCGATGAATATTTAAAGGACTGCCCCGGGGCGAAATTCACCGCCGCCGTCGCCCCGTTCGTGCGGAAAACGAGGATCGTCGGCGGCGTTTATGGCGCCCGCCCCCGCCCGATCCGGAAAAACAATCGAGACGAGCGACGATCCGACGCCGACGTCTTCTCTGTTTGCGCTTGAATACTTCATAAGAGGACCTGTTTGCTTCGATGCGGAGCCGGATGAGAGACGAAGACATGCATAAGGCATATTAGGGGTTGCTGGGGTATTTTTGTTTTATTTTACTGCAAAACGAGGTATTTTGTTGTTTTTGTGTATATAATGATCAATTGGAATAGAAGAGAAGAATAATTGTTTATTTGTGTATAGAATGAAATTCCTCTATGAATTCTAAGATTATCCCAAAAATAAGTGTAACAACTATAACTACAGCTTGTGTTTTTGTTTACATAAATATTTTTAGTCCATCTCTGAATTTGAGTAAGGCATTTTTTCAACGAATAGGGGTATTTTCTATTTATATGGTCGTCGATATTAACTTTCATATTTGTATGTAGGATTGCTAGCAACCCAAAAAATGTAATATTCATGAAATACTTCAAAATAATATCGTATCAGCGCTCTAAATAAATGATAAAATAGGTTGAAAATTCATTTTATATCAGATATTTTATGTCTCCTGGAAAACTGCCGCAATTTTTATAAATATTCTGTTGCTTATGTTAATTTCAGGATCAGAAAGAAAGAAGTTATTCAGTGTTTATTTAAATGGATATATTCATATTTAGATAAAGTGTTGATAGTATAAAAATTTTCAGAATGAATACTTGTAAACATAAAAAGTTTTGTAGACTCATAAAAAAAAATCTTTTTTGGGGTTTAACCCACGCCTGTTCACTTAAGTGCCTTTCTAATGAATTAATGTATTTCTTTATGAAGTATTCTCATTTTTAATAGAATCCCGAAAGAATATAATAAATTCTTCATGTATTCTATTCTTATAAGATTGAAACAAAGAAAACAGTTAAATATTTATTAAGATCGATGCAGTAGCTTTTGAGTTATGGAGCAGCAATTAGAGGTTTTTGTTGAAAATGAAAACACGCAAAAATCGTTCAATTTGATTACTGCAGTTCTTATCGCGTCATTAAGTGCCAAACAAACAAACAAAATTTAACATCTATAAATTAGTAAGAATATACATTTTATTAAAATACCCAATAATAAGATTCAAATGAAAGAAATACCGACGCCCGCGCACATCCGCATTCACCTACACAAATACTTCCGTCTCCCGTCGCATGGTTTAATAAGCCGCTCGTTCTACCCGGAGCAACTCCAGGCCATCAAAAGCCGAAAATAAAGGCCCCCCCCATTAGTGAGTTAAGACCAGCGCGCGACGAGCGCTCGATGCTCCTACACCCGTACCCTCTCCTCGCGCAATATTAAAGCACAATTTGCTCTCTCTCTCTCTCTCTCTCTCTCTCTCGTTGCGCACAATCGTCTTAAAAGCGAGCGGCGATAAGACGGCGCGCCGGCCGGCAAGGTGCGAATTACCCGATTGACTTTACGAGAGTCACGGAGAGGGAGACTCCCGGTTATGGTGCTAATCACGCTCGGCTCCTTTATTCCGCGTGTGTCGTCGCAATAAACCGGCCGAGTAGTGGGGCGAGAAACTCCGACTCTCCGCTAAAGCGATAATCCGCGCGAGCGCGCGCCTAAACAGGGAGCGCCCGCCGCCTCGGCAGGCCGCACGAACGTTGACTCGCGCTACTTGCCGTTTAACCGTGGGCGGACGCGTCACGCGAGCCGCAGCAAGAAAAAGGAGGGACGGGGGGGAAAGAAAAGGAGGATAATCGAGATAATGCGCGCGGTCCGAAAGTGCTGGACTGTCGAGATAAGGCTGTGCTAAGGCCTAGTTGTAGTCGAGGTGTTTTTGGGGCGAGGGGAGTAAAGAGGGAAAGGCTTGAGGTAATCGGAGATAATCGGTAGCTGCCTGTTGGCTGGGGGATATTTTATTTTCGCGGATCGGCGGACATGGGTTTCGCAGGGTGGATTCGGGGGAGGGTGTTTTGCATAAGATAATGTTATTATTTACACGGAGAGATATTTTGTGGTTAAAACACTGTGTACAGAGAGTATGCGTAAACAACGTGCACTCTGCATGTGTAAACAAGGGGAAGGAACGGTGTTTTGATGGGCGTGCTCTTCATTTCTCAGGGTAGAGAAACGCGTACACCGTGAATCGAAGTGAATGTGCACGGCAAATCAAAGAACGCGCACGGTAAGATTACGTTCATTGTATGTCTTCACTGTACAGCTGTAGTACTGCATGTTACCATAGAGTGTAGCGCTTTTGAGCATCGTGTTTAAAAGATAAAACATTTTTTCATGTACGAGAGTGGTATTAGAAATCAAAGTTTTAAAAGATTGTATGAGAGAAAGATATTTCTTGTTAGTTTAATAAGGGACAGATTTGTTTCTTAGTAGTAAACGAAACGTCTTTGTAGAACAGATGTAAATAGATGCCAGGGTGTTTGTTGACGTAAATTGAAACAAGATAAAAGATTAACATTCTTGTGTGATAGAATTATTGAGATAAACAGGGTTATTTTCGTAAATTACATCGCACTGGTGCTCGTAAGAAAGTAGTAAAGAATAATTTAATTGTAGAGAAGCGAAAATAGAGTCGTAACGTTAAGCTTACATCCGTTTTTTTTCTCCAAAAATTGGGTCAAGAAAGATTTCGGATAAAGATTTTAAAGTTTCAAACATAAACTATCAAGATTATTCGTAGATAAAGGCACGGCGTTAAAACTCTTCAAGATATCCTCTTTAAAATGCTTTTTAAAAAATTACATCAAAACCTTTTTTTCTATTACTCTGTACTTACATTCATCAAAATTAAATTAAAATTCAATCTTAGAACGTGCAAAAACAAAATGTCTTAAAAAACAGAAAGAAATATATCCAGCCAAAGTAATGAGAATTTCCTTCGATCACCTCAACCTTCTATAAATCTCGCGAGCGTTAATAAATTTCTCATCATTTTAAAAGGATTTTAAAATCCCGACAAAATGAAACTTTTAATACCCTTATCCGCGCACGCGCCGGGGCGCACAACTTTCCGAGCAGCGACGCCCTTCTCGCCAGTATTTTCAAATTCAACCCTTCACGCCGAAATCCCCTTAATTAAAATAGGAAGAGAAGTGAAATTTACGTTTACAGCGCCGATCCCCGGGCACATAATAAAATAGCCCCGCGCAATTCAGCCCGGCGCGGCGAAGTCGAAATGCGTCGACCTCGCGCCCCGACAAGGGGAAAAGGGCAGACACAAAGAGCCCTCGGGAATCGTCCATTAATTTCCGCTTTTCGATTGGCCGCCGCGGCTTCTCGCGGCCCTTGCCAAAGTCAATACGCGGGACTGCCGGGCGACTGTGCACGGGAGTATCCCGCCGCTTCAGTTTTCCCCAAGAGCGGTGCCGCTGAAAACGCGACGGGACAAGTCCGGCGTGCCATCCAGAAGAGAGAGACAGAGTGTGTGTATGTGTGTGTGTTTGTGTGAGAGGGAGCGAGTCGCTTGCAGCAGCGTCGGGAAACTGGGTCAGCGCTTAATTAACGCCCGGATTCGCGGATATAATACGCAGCCGCCCGACGACGCTAATAAAGATCTGTGTAACATATTAATTACTTTTTGGCGGTCTCGAAACTTGCCTCGTTATGAGCTCTATCCTGCAGGAGACGGTAATCGTGCGTATAGAGTCTATGCGGATCCTTTGCTGTCTGTGACGCGCACGAGTGAAAAATTCGGATTTCGAGGCACTGATTCCCTGTGGTTTTCTGAAATAGCGGAGCTTTTACGTATTTGCTGCAGAGAGATGGCATTCATTTGGTACTTTAATGAATAGTCATAATGATCATATAATTTTTTGTATATTTTAAAATTATTGAGATGATTATATTAATATTTGTTTTATTAAAGTACTTGTAATTTTCTATTAATAAAGATTTTCGCCAAAGTTTTGTAAGCATTACTGACACTACAAAGTTATAAATTAACAATATTTTAAAGCTAACTGAATACTTCTAGCTACTTAAAGAATTCATACATAGTTTTCATATAGTTGTCGAAAAAAAAAATTTTGAACAACTTTTTTATATTATTATAAAATTATTGATTTTATAAATAAAATGCTATAACATCTAAATATTATCAATTTGACTTCAATATTTAAGAAGTTCTAACTTGGATTACGCCTGATTTTTGTACAAAATTTTAACGAAAAATATAAATGTGTGCGAGTGTTATAGTTAATACATTCTTTTTATATCTGTTCATACGTACATACATACATATATACATACATACATATATACATACATACATATATACATACATACATATATACATACATACATATATACATACATACATATATACATACATACATATATACATACATACATATATACATACATACATATATACATACATACATATAATCTAACGTACCAATCGTATTCTTCATCCAGTCCACTCTTTGAGAAAGCAAACCTGATTAACTACCAAACAAGTTTGAATTTTTAATTATTTTAATAAAGTATAACTAAAATGTCATTATTATTAATCCGCCAGTAGACGCACTTTTCTGTCCTTATTTTACGCACTTTTCCAACATTGTTTTCAATATGTTTTAATAACTGAAAAGTAGTTTTTCATCTTTTTCTCTTCCTTTTTGAAGCAAAGAAAACATGAAGGTTTCATCATAAAAACAGTTTACTTTCACCAAGGAAAAGTCGCGTAAAATAGGGTGGACGACTCGGAGGTGCCCACAAGCGTATTCGCGGGTTAAATGAATTATAAGAAAGCGCTTTTAAAAATCCAATTAAATTTTGTATCAATAAATTATTCAACTTATAATAACATTGTTTATTAAGAAATATCCAGTTATAACGGCCAAAATGTATTGGTCCTTTAAAGTGTATTATAAACGACTTAAAACTGTAAAATCATAAAAATTATTTCCAAGCAAAAAAAATTTGCCACCATTGAAATATAATTGCTCAAGTAAAACTAATTCTTCTTCTTCAGCGCAAAACCCCTCATAAAAATATAACTACTCAGCCAATCCCATAATCCAGCATCAAAGACCATTCGCGTAAATGAAATTTGACGGTAGATTTTGCATACAGTTCCATTCATAACCCCATATCCCTTTTAGACCGTTTCCCCGGATTACTGCATTTCTTGCGCGCATATGCAAACGACCCAAGCGCCAGAGAGCTCGAAAGAACTCGAGCGCAGCGCACGCTACATCTGTTGCCCGAAGCGTCGATCTATTTTCTCCGCTCGCGCCTTGACGCGGCCAACCGGTCGCAGTGGAATAATTCCCCCGTAATTAATAGCGCTTCATTGGCTCGTGTTTTGTGGATTCGCGGAATTTCGGAGGGAGCCGTATAAGTTGGATAATTTACGGAAACTCGAGTGCGCGTGGTTGTTTGCCCGACGGTAAAAAGTACTAGGTGGATACGCGAAGAGCACGTGTACGAATGAGCGAGCTTAATTAAACGGGAAAGTTAAATTATATCGAGATAAACGCGCGGGGACGTTATGTGTGTGTGCCTCTGGGCCGGCATTTTGCGCTCCGTTGATCTTTCATTAAACCTTCGATGAAGCGACGAGTCCGGAAGTGTGTCAAGGTTTTGATGACAGAGTATTTACATATTCTGAAAAAACAGTCGACTCTTCAATTACAGTTTCAATTAGTTCGAATCAACTTTCAAATGTTTTTACGCACCTATTATATTAAGCGGAGAAGATGATTATTAGAAATTTAATCGGTAATTTTTTTAAAGCATTTCCTGAATTCAATTTGTTTTAACATTCTTTTATTTACATTACGTAATAGTTTTTGTTGAAAATAGCTAATACGTTTTTGTATTTTTTGCTCATAAATGCATACAATTTTTAATTCAAATTCTTATATAAAATCTGTACTTGTTTAGAAATAAATGTATACATTTTAGAAAAATAATGTTCTTGCAGAGTATTAGCTAGTTTTGATAACAACCGTTGAATAGGTCGTTATTTGAAACCAAAAATTAATTTTAATTAAAAGGATATCAAGTATTGCATTTTACAGATATCACTTATGTAAATAGAAATTGAAAAATCGCACAATATTTCACCACCTTCCACTGTTAATTAGTGAAGTAAGAATCTTCAAAATAAATGATCTTAAAATTAAAAGTTAAATATTTTGTCTAAGATATTTAGGACGATACAATTTAGTTTGAAATTAGGAAGTAAAAGTTCAAAGACCATCTTGTATATTCTAAAATAACGTTCTCCAGGCTCGCAAAATACTCGAGGTGTGAAACTCTACGCGAGAAATTACGCGATAAGGAAGTCCCGTGACACCGATTGCCACGGCGAAAGGTGCTAAAGTGTACCGAAGCCATACGCACCGGTGATTCCATTGTTTTATACAATGGCGCGCGAGCGCCGTAGTGTGTGAATCGTCCCTCTGACGCGACAACACTACGCGCCCGTAATTACTGGAGCCGTATATATGCCCTGCGTGCTTTTTGAAATTAACTTTGAGCACGCAACTTGACATTCGGTTTTGCATAACAAAAAATGCTCAAATTTAGTGGTAAAATTAAAAGCACCACAGTACAAACTAGAATCAACAACGCAGCTTTCGGTAATTACGTTTTTCCTAACTGAAATCGTTGCTACGTCAGCTAAATAAAGAGCGTTAACTACAAGTAAACATCGCACTCAATGTGCAACCAAAAAGCAGCGCAAATAGTCCGAGAGAATAAACAGGCGGGATGGGAATCAGCCTCCAAACTACTGCGAGACGACAAGATTGTATATATCAAACGTTTCGCACAGCGACAACAACAACAGCGACAAAAACAACAAAAACTACGGCAACAGCGACGAGCGCTCACACAATGTTTCGCTCTTTCGCGCTTCGCAGCTGCTTTACGACACGTCAAACACGCGCGTAAAAAGTACTGCAGCGTATAAAGCATATATAGCAGCGAGAGAAAAGAACTGGTGAAATTACCCGCGAGCCGAGGGTCCACGCCGATGTAATTTTCGGATGCGTCGCCCGTTGTAGCCGACGTAAATCTCGCAACTATCCCGTAAACATCGGAGGAGGTTTATACGGGAGGGGAGGGCTGAAACGAGAGAACGAGAAACGGTTGACTTGGCTGCGCTTTCTTTCGTATTTCGCGGTACGAGCGATTTACACGGTTACGTGCAAAGTAATAATACGGGAAAGTTGTAGAGAGGCGCGCGCGCGCGTACGAATAGCCGCTGGTAACGACTTTATGATTTGCGGCTGTGAGGACTTTTTAAAGACGTTATATATGGTCGCGTGGGAGGTATATGTTGCGACGATAAAACGTTTGCGAAAAGTATTTCAATGAATTTTGTTGAAATTAATTTATCCCTGGCTTCCGGGAATAAAGCCGAGTTTTTGGAATTTTGATATATTGGTGTTTTAATGTTTGCCCGTATGTGCTGGATCGAAACATAGGAAACAGAAACTTATAGACATGGAGGTAGCTAGAAGATTTTGAATCAAAAGAAGCAGGTAGTAAATAAAACTACACTTGCAAAATAAGGCATCAAATATAATATTATTCAAACAAACATTAAAAATAATAATAGCATAAATGTATAATAATGTTGGACTGTAAATGAATTTAAATCGCTATTTCGGAAAAAGGTACATGCCTGTTACACCACGAGTAAATGTGACAGAATAATATAGTATTGAAATTAGCATGGAAAAATTACTTAATGATGCAGGAAATAACAGAAAAAAATTTTTATATCTTAGGATGCATACAAAACAGATTTAAATTATTTTCCCTGAAATTGGTTTGTGTAAATGATTTAGTTTATTAATAAACACATGTTTAAATAACATTAAATTATTTCCAAACCAATATTGTACTTATAATTTAATCATTTTCGCTTTCTTAAGACCTCTCATAAGAGCAATGTGTTTCTCTCTGGATTTTCGCTACCTCATTTATATTACATATCCCCACGTGACGCCACTGTGCTCTTAATAAGGCGAATAGGATTATATTTTGGGATCTCTTGCTATTTTTATACTGCAGAGACCCATTTGCACATATAAAAATTTCACGAAGACTCGATGTTCATGATTGACAGGAAACAGAATATCAATATTAGAGTCAGATTCTATTTTTAATGGGTGATACGTTTCGTCTCGGATCGAAGGGATAAATTAAAAAACATTTAATAAATTACTCTTGTTAAACTCTCTTATTCCCGATAAAATCGACTCCTTTGTAGTACTTGCAATTCCAACCTATAATTATCTTTTTCGATTTTATTCCTCTGAATATTACATTACATCTCGAATAACGCTAAATAAACCAAGCCTGCAACACTCAATCAAAACATATGGACTTAAATACTTATTCCGGGAAGCTATTCATCTAGCATTATCATATATAATTTTAGTTTTTTTGCAAAGTAACGAAAATAGTCATGAAATTGATTAAAATAATTTGACAATACATGTATGCATAGGTAATCGGAAGAAAATCGTGTGTGTAATGTTTAAAAGCTATATATACCTGCAAATAAGAAGCAAAAACCTAAATATACCTGCAAATAAGAAAAGAATTAGTGATAAGAATTGTTATAATAAAGCAATTAGAACTTTTAACGCTCTACCAAACGAGCTGAAGGTTTTAAATATTAATAATGTCTCACAAAAAAATTATTAAAAATTGGGTTAAAGCAAACTGTTAAATATATTGAAACAAACCAAATTATAGTGGTTAAGAAGCCTGATATAGTTTTTTAAGATGAAAAGTTTTATATGTATATATGCTGTTAAAGGTAGATAATGAAATGTATGTAATTAGTTTTAGTTTATAGTATTTAGTTTTAAGTTTTAGCATTAAGCTTTTTTATCTAGTTATATCTAGTTTATTTAAGTTTTCTTGTAAGGCCAGTGTCTGCGAATAGATAACTTTGTTTATCTCTGCGGAGTTCCGGGTGTATGTAAATACACTCTGTAAACTATTCTGGTGTAAATAAATAAATAAATATATTTTCTTTCTTGGAAATATGAAAACCATGTTTTATTTAGAATCCGTTCTTTTTCTTCTTATAAATAATTGTATAACTTATAATATAGAGTTATGTATCGGAGTCTCCTGCTATCTTAGATCGCGTTTTCATGCAAACAAGATCTATTTGACAAAAATAGACTCAAGTCGTTATACCAAAAAGCCACAGGTATACAAAACATGTAAATGCAAAATCATGATCTATTTTTATCAATCTCAAACAGACCACACGGACGAAGATAGGAAACAATGCTAATTCGTATAAGCAAACGCATTGAGCGAGAGGCGTGAGACTATAGAGCCAGAGCCGCGTACGAGACGACGACGACGACGACGACGACGACGACGCTGGGACAGTATGCAGATGATAGGAGAATCGGGCGGAATACAGATGACACGCTCCGGCGGTAACTTCGATCGCTCGCCCTCAGCAGCAGCAGCTCATTGACTATTCAATTCGAAGCTAACGCCATTTGACAGGAGTGTAATTAGTTTCCGCATTAAACGGGCGCAAGCGCGCGCGCGCAGTGCCTCTGTCCGATCTGTTAAACCGCCCGCCCGCCGACCATTCGCGCGCGCATACATGAGCTTCTCTCACGGCCGGGCGCGCTCGGTTGGACGCGGTGTACGGCCACATTGCAAAAATACCGGGGCTTCGGACGAGTCGACGATAGACGCACGACGTCGCGAGTGTCAAATGGCCATTGTTCGTGTACGGGGCGAACCGCGGTGTTCGAGGCTCCGGGAGCGCGTAATGCAAGTGCAAGGGTGATCTGTAACAATGGGGATTTCACGGATTTCCGGGAATAGTGGGATGGAGGAGGAGGTTGACGCGATGTTTCGTGGTGACATCGCAGTTTTTAATGAATTTAAGCATTTCTTTAAACTAATTCTAAAATCTTATGAGAAAAATTAATTATAATTTGTTTATATATACACATTTTTTTGAATATGATTATGTATTCCGAAATAGAATACTAATATAATAATAATAAATACTTAAGTATAAAACAAAAAATATAATAATTTTGTTCATGCAATTATAGAATTCGATGGAATTGCGTGAAGCACAATAATAATAATACCATAGTACCATGCAGTACATAACGGATGTGTGAAAATTTTGTTATATATTCATATAAGATGTTACAAAATAGACATGTAAATACATTATAGAGTTCTCATTAATTATAAACAATCAGTTACAAAACTGTCAATCAGTTAAAAATCACAAAATGCATCCTGTTGGTTTGTTGGGTAATTGTGAAATCTATCGCAAGATGATGAAACTATATCAGTTCGCCTATTGACCTTCAAATACCCAAAATTAGATTTTTTTTTTTTTCGTTTTTAATTTTTGTTTTCATTTTAAACTAGAAAGTAATTATGAACAGTACAGCCACAACGTTCTATAACATAAGCTTATATACAGATAGTATATTAAGTAAAATTAACTTCACGCACGAGTGGGAAGTTTTACACGAGGCGAAAATCACCTGAGGGCACGCATTGCAAATACTATTTTTTGAAACGAATGTGAGAAGGTCGAGTACGAGAGTCACCTGAATTGTAGTATATTATTAGCTGAAATAGGTATCTGTGACCGGCTACGTTCTTAATAAATATTGATACACGAAAAAAGAGTAAAATAAAATTGTATGAGCATGGCAGAGAGCATACACGGTGGGGCACTGGGTGGGAGGCATGGGCGCCGGACGAGGTAAAAAAAGTTACTTATAAATCATAAATAAATGAATTTTAAATTATATAATTGTATATTATGCACCTTCGGACTAAAGTGAGCCATTAAATGCCTGTGTGGGTTTGGCGCCCGAGCGGAGCGAGGACATCACACACACTGGCAATCGTTGGTTCACTTTATTCACGCGTGCAATATACAATTTTTTAACGTAGCTACCAAAAAGTTCCTACTCGTTCACCGCCGAAGAGGGAAAATAGTGCTACATATTAATTTAACGCTTTATTCCCGGCTCGGCGGGGAAAAAGTACGTACTTTATGGCTGGGTGTGCTAAAAAATTTATAAATTCAAAATAAATTCATTAATTTTGTTATATATTTTCAAAATTTTACAGTGCGTAAACTGCATCACTAAAGTACTGCATAAAGTATGTACTTCCTCGACCATTAAGGACAAAGTCTCCGCCGGGTGGTTGGGGGTTGCGTAGCCCCCCCCCCCCCTCCTGTCTAGTAAAAAAATATACTTATAAATCATTCAGATAATAAATTCCAAAAATTATAGCAAAATTAAAAAAAAAAATTAAAATAAATAATTTACTTTCATATATTTTTCAAATTTTTTTACCGTTTTTTTTTGTTATTGTTCAAGTCTTTTTTCCCTTTTACCGGTTAAGGGAAGCTCGCCTCATTACCGTGAGAGACCTTATACGCGCGGCCACGAGACCCACGCAAGAGTCACGCGGAGACTCCTATAATACCACCGCTCAGTGCACGCACGTTTACACACCAGCTCTACCTTAACATCTAACCAAAGGGCGGCGCAGAGGAAACTCAACTCATTGAACTTGGGCGTCAGTGGGAGTGGGCGGTCGATTGTACTCGTACGCTCGATCAGCGGCAAATTCCCCTGCCGGCGCCACGCATCAGCTTCTGCTGCCGCAGCTGCTGAAAATTTGCGCGAGCGCCTCGTCAGTTATTCAAATCGAGCGTAAGGGGATTTGCTTTAGCGGCCCTCCCCTGTTAATCACGATCGACAAACTCGATCCGCAACCGGCATTATCCACGAGTGCATGTACAGTGTGTTACGAAGCCTCGGTGGCTTGTCTATGCTCTGGGGAGTCGTTAGGGCTTTTGAAGGGCCGCTGAAAGAGGGAAAGAGAAGTGGTTGAAAGCAAATATAGGGGCGAGGAAAGGATGATCTTTTCTCCGGCGGCGGCGAGATCATTGCGGACGACTGGAGTTCTGTGCAAAGTTGTGTGGGATAGAGACGCGGAGCGAATGTGATCTTCGCAAAAGAGCGGAAAACACTTTGCGCGCGGGCGCCGCGTTGTATAGGGCAGTTTAGCCAAATTACCCTTTTTCTTGTATCACGGTACTAAGTTCGCTGGGAGAGGCATTTTATCGGAATCTTTCTCTCTCTCACATACTTTCGTACGTGGAAAAATAAAGCACCGGTAGGAGGAAGGATGAAGGAGAATTTTTTAAAAGAGCATAATGGTATCCTCTATTTGCACGCGAATTCAACTTAGAAACGCCGATTTGCCCGGAGATGAATGTTTGAAGAAAGAATATTATGGAAAAGTGTTTATGTAGTGCGCAAGATCTTTACCAAGGATTTTCCGAGAGTGTGTTTGCTAGATGAAGAGAAATCGTTACGTGCTTCCACGGAAATTCACTTTATATGCATGGAAATTTCTACCTTTTTATGATTCTAATATATTTTTCTGTTCGTATTTCTCTTATGCAACTACTAATAATTTTTTGAACTATTCCAGTGATCTATGACTTTTAATTAAGCTAATACTTGGAAACCTTTTAATTTAAAATTTCAAATGTATATTTTTATTTATTTATTTTTTAATGATTATCTATTTACTATCTAAGAAAAACTTCAGTACTTGTTATACATTTGTAAGAATATTTTGGAACCTGCTACATAATAAAAAAAATTCATAATCAACAAAGCTATAAATATTCAAAGAAAATGATTAACATTGCTTATTGTATAGAAGATATTTAAAAGCGGTTTTTCTCGAAACTTATTTTTCAAACTTTAAAAAGCTGCTCTCACATTTAGAGTCGATGAATGTAACTGTAACTCGCAGAAAATATTCCTATAAGGATTATTTAAAGAAGTTGGAATTTTTTTTTTTAAAGAATTGCGGACATACAAATTTTTGCCAATTAAATATGTATACAAAAACATGGTATTTTTTGTCATATATTTATTTAAAATGAAGATATATTTTTTTCATGATATTTATGATAGAAAATTATAATAAATATACTAACTTTTGTTTGTTAGGGGTTCTAAAGTTAGTGAGAATTTATTAGCTTAATATTGTCAAACTTAAATACGCAAGGAACTTTTTGTATTAACCTTTATTTTGAATGACAAAAAGTGCATTTTGTTCAATGAATTGAGATTAAGAAAGTGAAAATTGCTCAAAATTGGTATATATTCCTCTATTTTGGATGGTTAACGATTTTTAAAAAAATTAGTGCAGACCTACCAGAGCAAGTATTACATTGCACCCCTGAAATAAGACTTTCACAACTTAAAAATGTTTTAAACCGACTAATGGGAGGTAAAAAAAATTTCTGTCAGTATGAATTTATTTAGTAGAACTCGTAAGCCGATGTACAATAAATATTAAATTTTTTAAATTGAACTTCATTTCAGACAGTTATAGCGTTCTACAGTTTCTTTATGACTTCACGATCATAACGACATCAAAGGTACCGTCGTATGATCAGAATGTCACCAAAAACTTTGGAGCGCCATATCTCTTTCTATTTTCAAGATATAGATAAAATTCCAAAAGTTTACAAAGTAAATATTCCACGATCTATTCAAATAAGTTGTGAGATAAAAATGCTTTTCTACAATTGTACGCAAAATAAGCTACATAAAAATAAAAGCTCTCTATACACTCCGAAAATTGCGTAGAAAATGTTGAGAACAATGAGAAAATGAATCACATCACAAATCCTAAACTTTTCTCCATAAAATCCCGTTTAGAAACAGAAACGTTATGCTAATTGATCTGCTGTATTGTTTATAGGTACTGGGCAGTCACGAACATAGACTACATCCATCACCGGACGGCGCGACGCATAGGCATGATGATAGCCGTGGTGTGGCTGGTGGCCTTCCTCGTGTGTATCGCCCCGCTCCTCGGCTGGAAGGATCCCCAGTGGGAGAAGCGCGTCGTCCTCGACAAATCCTGCATCGTCAGTCAGGACATCTACTATCAGGTGACTTCATTCACTTCTTCTTCTTCTTCGATCGATCTGCTTGTTTGCTTTCATGTTCAACTAGACTTGACATTCGAGGACTTTATCGTTGTTGTATCACGATAGATTGGTTTCGTAAAAAAGAATTCGTTTGTAGAGTGCCTGAGTCTGCTAATATCAGCAAAAGCGTACATGTGATGGAAATATACGTTACAGAAACTAAAAATATAATTTATGTTAATTTATTTTTGGCAAGCCTAGATATTGTTAATTAAAAGAAAAAGTGACTTTTTAATTCTTCCGAGCTTATATTTTCCTTTTAACATATACCTAGAAAAAATCAGGATTTTTAAATATACACTCCTACAAAGTATGCTTAAACAAATAAATTAATTATTTTCTTAAATAAGCAACTATATAGCTTTTTCACCTTCTGCGTAAATTATTGTATAATTTTAATGTGGTAGCTGTTTGTTGACAACTAAATATTTTAATTAACAATCTAGGCTGCGCAAATATAAACTAGTAAAAAAACATTTTTTTGCAGTTTGTAAAGTCTATTTTTATCACATACTTTTACTTCTACTAACAGAGTATTGCACTACGTGCACGCATTTTTTCGATGAGGCCTACTTAGCGCGATACGACCAACTTAACGTGATGGAGCTCGCGAACTGTCTTTTCTTATACTTATTCGTCTCAACCGCGCGAGAATGTAATTTCGCCGACTCGACATAACGCGTAAGGAAGATGAAAAGAGCTGTGCGCGCGGGAATTTTCGTCAAGTCGCGAGAGACGTGCGTCTACGGAGAGAGGAAGCTTCCGAATTTATGGGCTACTATAAAGATTATAAGGCTACGGGCGTTGCTTTTATAGAGCAACGCATTTCATTTGACTTGATAATACATCCGGCTACGAATTTCGTAGACGCTAGCAAGTTGAATAAGCTACAGCTGTGTGGTTTTTTATCGCACCACGTCTGCGATTGCAACGTAATTTTATTATTGTATCTTAAGCTCTGCTAAGGATAGTGTACAAAAAATGAAAAAAAGAATTATTGTACAGGCTGAATTCCTAAATAGCTTTATTACCGATTTATATAGAATACTATATTATCAATTTTAATATATGAAAACATCTGACGATTCATGATAAAAAATTTGAATTACGCCGAATCGTAACAAACATTGCAGTACAAATAACGCCAGAAACAGAATTTATTAGCTTTTCGATAAGTGTGCAATATACCGCGCGCCATAATCATACCATTAGAGAAATATTATACTTTTTAATTGGATATAGAATTCAGAACAATGCGAATACAAAAGCACGAGCGCGCGCACGCGCGGCAATCATCGGATCTGAGGTGATAATTTGCCGGCGCGCGCTCTCGAATCCCCGGGCCCGGCTGGCGATAAATTCCGTTTAATGGATCTCGATAAAATTGCATGCGAGCACCTTCTCGCTCCCTGCCCGCAAGTATAATGACCCGACGTGCAGGCGCGTTGACATTCTCCATCAACACGAATAATTTACGCGGCCGTGAAGAATTTCTTTCCTTTCCTCGGCAACGCGATTGTCATTCCCATCGTTCTGCCGCGCCGATGAGCCGCGAAATAAAAAGCTGCCCCTCTGCAAACGAAATTACAAACGATGTACTTTGCTTTTTTACGCTCGTACCGCGCGAGCTTACTTTGTAATTTTACTCGGGGCCCCGCGCGCTCGCGTATTTATGGCCGCGGTCTGGCGCGATATAAGTTATACGCGCGCTAGTTTGTTCGTCGCCGCCGCCGCCGCCGCCCCGCGTCGCGTAAATTCCAATTATGACCACTTTAACAGCCGGCGCAGAGATCTGAATAACTTCTCATTTTCCGTGATTTCTATACAGGCCGCGGGAGCGCCCGGAAATAAATGTGTTATACGGGAAATGCGATTGCAACGGGATGATAATGAAAATAAGCGGAAAAGTATTTTTATATTGGCGTTTCGTTAAACTTTTCAACTAGAATTTGCATAAGAGTGATCATCGAAACAATAGCATATTATTTTATTTATTGAGTGTGTATAACCAAATTTTAATATTTGATTTCTCTGTTTCAGATATTCGCTACAGTATCATCGTTTTACTTGCCACTCTTCGTCATACTTATCCTTTACTGGCGAATATTTCAAACAGCGCGGAAGCGCATTCGAAAAAGAGTGGGTCAACCTGTAAATACACAAGGTACTATAGTATTTATAAACGCATATTTTTGTGATAAAAACAAGTTTATAACATTTATTTTAAAAAATTCAAGTACATTTTTCAACTATAAATAAACCTATGCTAAAGTATAGCACTGAAAAAGCGACTTAATAAGTTTTGCATATCAATTTACATTTTTTCTCAATTGACAATAATACATTTTACAACACTATAATTGTTGATTAAATTTTATTCATGAATATAATAAATACATACTACTTTTACAAATACAATATTTTCGTAATCAAAAACAAATCAATTAAACTTAAATTTTTTTTTATTTAAAATCGTCATAAACAAATTTAAATAGTGGTTTGAATGGCCAAAAATTATCGCATAATACTCAAGAAGAAAGCTATTAAAAATTTTTTGAAAAAGACATGAATATCATCAAAATGCAAAAAGCGTTATAAAAAAATGAATCGATAAATCTTAAAAATTCTTCTTGATTTTAAATCTCTATCAAGAAACGTAAGAAATGATATTTGAATGGCCAAATATTACCGCGTAATGCGCAAGAAATCTACGATCAAAATTTTTTTGAAAAAGAATATATTATAAAAAATGAAAAAACGTTATAAAACAAAAACGATTTGGTGAATCTTGAAAATTATTTTTAATTTAAAATCTTCATTGAAATATAAAAAAAATAAGCGTTTATTAATAATCATCTCATTTAGCCTAATTACCTCAATTTTTTCCATCGTATATTTCAGAGAAATTACCGTTCAAACATAAAATTACGTTTCCGTGTATAACGAAAAAAAGAAAACACCTTATCCAAAGTTTTGGATCGTAAAACATAGATAATTGTATGCTCTTTCAAATGCATTTTCACTGGATCGATGATATTATTTCTAACATACAAGAAAAAACAAAAAAAATAAATCATAAAGTCGAAAAACTGCTTAAGAAACGAATCCAATTAACTAAAAAAATTATTATTGTGCCTTCTTCGTTTAAAAAAACTAACAAAATGAGCCCTGAAACATTAAATTTTACCGTGGATTACTCGAGATATCGATGCACACCCACACACATACACACACGTACACACACACACACACATAAATACACACACACACATAAATACACACACACACACATACTCACACCCACCCACACACACACACATCCATATGGACATTTTCTAAAATTAGTGTATTTTGATTCCTTATATTTCAAAACGTGTTTTTAAGGAAACTTTTTTTTACTATCACAAATCTTCCTCTTTGTGGAAGCAAAATATAGTAAACAACTTTTCAAAAATTATGAAGCAAAACATTATTTTCGTTCAACTAACACGCAGTTTGAAAAAAATCTATTAACCAAACGTATTTGTTCAAAATACCCAGATATTTATTTTAAAATAAAATTAAACATTTAAGACATATTTGTTTTATTTCACGCGAGGAATTTCTAATAATACTAGTTGAAAACTGCTAAAAGAAAGTCGTTTTCTACCACAAAAATTCTATTTAAATTATACCTAGTCTGACCGCACTCGCCTTATTCTACTTACCCATTTACGTCCCCTCATAACTCTCAGGCTCCAAAGCACTCGTATCAAGCAAACATTCTTTATTTAATTTTCCGAGCTACACATCTCCTAAAAAGACAAACCCTTCACTTGTGTTTCGCAGCGACGAGACCGATGGGCGGACTACCGAAGCAGATGGGCGGCAGTCACGCGGTGGGGGGCGCCCTCGCCCAGGCGCAGGCCTGCGGCGGCATCGCGGCGGCCGTCGTCGCGGTTATCGGCCGGCCCCTGCCCACGATATCCGGTAAGTCAAAAGCTCCTCTCCCCCATTATACGAGCTCTCTTCTCGCGCGCTATCTCTTCGCGATATTTCAAATGCGCCGAACCGCCGGGAGCTACGACGCTTCTGTGCGCGGCTGCACGTGCGGTGGATTTACGCGCGGGGAGAATGGCTCGTTGATCGCACGAGATTCGGGACGATGCGGCGCAGCGCGAGCCTCGTACGAACCCAATTTTGCGCCGAGGACGGGCCACAGTGTCGAGTCCCCTTCGGAGCTGCCGGCGCTGCGCTGTTCGGACGCGATGTGTGTATGTGGAGCGGTGAATGCTTATAGAGAGTATTCCGCGTCGAGAATTAAATACTGGGGTAGTTTGGAGGTTTTGAGGTAAGTGTGCGAGAACGTAGAAGTCGCGATGCAAGTTGGAAATAGTATATTGTGTATCGAAGGCGAAAATGAACATTAATCACGTTCTGCTCGTGGTGCACACGATATTCTTTGTCGTACCTGTACTGAAAGGATGATTTTTCCTGCATATATGAAGCGGGTGGAAAGTACAGTACTTTTCCGCGCTAGGGCCAAGGGCTCTGTTTTTCGTCCGCTTTATACACATGAAAAAGTATACTTTCGGTGCAGATAGGACAGAAATTGATTTTTAGTGTAGGACTCTCGTTGTTTGCGTAGCGTATCAAAGTAAGATTAATAGCAAAAATAAATAACGGTTTTTGGTATTGCATACTTTAAGCGTCCTGACATTTGATTATGTATGTTTCATAAATATTGAATAATATCAGAATAATATCTACAAAATATTAGTGCAAGTTATCGAAAATTTTAGTGGTAATTGATATTAAAAATAAGCAGACTATCTTTTAATAATTTGGTAAATTCATAATTTTATTTCTTCGATTAATAATTTATATTATTTGTAGTTTAATACGTATAAATTAAGAATACGTTCGTATTGCACTGCATGGGTACGCATATATGTATGATTTATATCATAAACAAACATTTCACATGAATTAAAATATGTTATATTTGTAAATTTTATATCTTCTCCAAAAGCTGTTCTTTTGATTGATATGTATGCAAGAACTACCTTAACTATATTATACTTCACAAAGATCAACGAGACAATTTCCATGAGAACAACGGTATATTACCGATATCGTAAAGTTATGAATGCGCACGTGGATCATTTGAATATTTATTTATATAAATATCGCAAAATGACCATTATACGAATCATAAATTACAATTTCAAATTATTATTCAAATTGTAAATCAACGTATCGGCTCATAATTGTAATGAATATCTATATTACCATAATAATCAATATCAACACCGAATACGAATAAAGCAACCTTACAACACTTCCTCGCCCTTTAAAATCCGAACCAAACCCAACACCTCCTCTCCACCAATAACGGCAACAACGCAACGCATCATCGCCCCTTGTCCCTTGAATTAGAATAATTCGAACCAAACCCCTCCGATGCACAGCGGAACAGCCCGTATACACAGCGTCCAACACAAGCCCAACGCGGCGCCTGTCCACGTGCAGGCGAGCTCCGCCACACGCTATAATACGACGCCCGACGCTCCATACACCTCCGCCGTTATATACCTCTTGATATTTTATCACCCCCCGCCCTGTGCACACATATACGCCAGCGGAATTGCGCGCGACGTGGATTTCCACGCGCGAAGTGGTATACATATATATACGCCGATGGCGAGGCCTCGACGTTATATAATGCTCCGCCGCCGTGCCGCGCGATTAATAAAGCCAAGGATATGTATATGCAACGCCGGCGGCCGAAATGCCATTCAATTTGCACGTCGTCGTCGCCGTTGCGTGGATGTGTGCACGCGTGGACGTATATACGTGTAAGGGGGGTGGCTAGCTGTGTGGATGTATTTAGACTACTGCGGCGAGGGAAATACAACAAAGCCCGAGCAATTACGCCAATGGTGAAATTCTACGCGGCCGCGGACGTTAATAGACTCGGACTTGTATACACACGCGTGTGTGTGTGTGCGTGTGTGAGTGGATGATGCAGGTTAATCGCGGCGCTGCGCGCTGATTGCAGTAATCGCGCGATTTCTGGCGCCTGGCTGCCCCAAGCACGCGCGTACAGGGTGTGTACGTATATAAGCTGGAAATTGTCGCGCGAGCGGGATATTGAATTAATTATCGGTCCGTGTCCGACGTTACCGTTGATCAATCGTTTTTGCCTGGTTTGGTATTTGCTTCTTTGACTTTTTGTATTGCACGCGCGATGTGATGAACAGTGATTGCGAGCACGTCGAATTGAGCATTCGCGTTGACGTTGAGAATACACGATATAGCGATTTTTTTGGATTGGGAATGTTTTCCTCTTCTGGATTTTTGAATATAACAGTTTGATTTGCGTTAAAAAAAATGTAATGCAAAATCGAAGTAATTGGTCGATAGATTTAAAGAGATTTGAAAATTTTCTGGTTGCTGTTTATGCAAATGATTGTTGTACCATTGATAAAGACAATATTTATACTGCTTGAATTTGCATATCCCAGCATATGTTCAAAATTTCGTACCCAACATACTTGAAATTATTTTAGTGCACGAATTCCCGAAATGCCGTGTCCAGCGCTTTCATGTTTATTTCCATACCGCACTTTATTTTCTCTAAAAATCATTTTCGAAATGAAATACTCTTTTACAACGAAATAAGGAGAGTATTTTTAATGTAAATTTTATATTTGCTCAAATTAATTTCAGTAGAAATTATTTATAAATTTTAGAAACGTAATGTATATTTTAAAGAAAATGAAATGTAAATATAAATAAAACTGAAAAAACTCGAAAAGCAATCTCCAGATATTTCACAATCTGATTCTTTTACTGTCAGTATTTTCTGTAATAACATACAACGTCATCATCCAATTTTGTAAACTTGTTTAGTATTCAAATTACCAAGAATTTCATAATATAAAAAATAATTGTGTATATGTGAGATACTTCATACAGTTTTCCTTTTCCAAACTACTGACTCTTATAATTTATTTGAAAATTGTTTCTATGGTAGGCGGTTATCAAGTTGAAGGTTTTATTTAAAAATTGCATTAAGTTTGGGCTAAACTTATTAGTTACATATATTTAAATGGACGAACCAAAACACATCATCTCGTACTGAATTACTGTTTCTAATTTGTTGATACCTTTAATAATTAGTGTAACACGTTTAAGATAATAGAAAAGGTGAATTTTTATCCAAAAAGCTCCGTATACATATCATAAAAATAGTTAGAACACTTCTTACAATATATCCTCAATCTACTCTCTACTACTACACCTCAGTCCACTATCCTCTCTATTTCATACAAACATACCAAGCTAATAAAATCGCGTGATTTCTGTGATTCCGCAGAGACGACGACGACGGCGTTCACGAACGTGAGCTCGACGAACACGTCGCCGGAGAAGACGTCGTACCACAACGGTCTGGAGCCGGAGCCCTCGACGATGGAGGCGTCGCCGCGGCCGGCCGTGGCGCGGCGGAAAAAAATCGCCGCCGACTCGAAGCGCGAGAGGAAGGCGGCCAAGACCCTGGTCATCATCACCGGGGCCTTCGTCGTCTGCTGGCTGCCCTTCTTCATCATCGCCATACTCCTACCGGTCTGTCAGAGCTGCGACATCAACGATTACTTAGTGGCCTTTTTTCAATGGCTGGGGTGCGTACCTCTCGTTGCATACTTTCGTTCTTTCTTACAACTAGGGATGATGGTTTAATAAGGTAATCCTTGTGATAGATAATTTATCAGGTAACCACGGGAGATTTATATATTCACGAGGGGATCAGCGTTGAAAACGGGCAAAAACATATGATTATATAGTAAAACAATATTTTATGGTCTTTGATTCATAAATTACATTTTTTTTAATTAGATGATGCGTAAAGCATGTAGCACTAGAATACTGTATGTAAGAATATATAGCTAATCTCACAAGTTATGAATCATAACAATACTTTATATTTGTTTAGATCTCCATTTGCTATTATTATTAAAAAAAATTTACAAACGTTGTTCTTTTTTTTAGAAACGACGCAAAGACTATTCTTTACTATCGATGTTGTGCTTTCTACCAAATTAAAGTTGCAAAAGTAAATTTTAGGATATCCTTCACAGTTTTATTTTTAAGAGATTGAATTTTTTATATAAATTTGAATGTTCATTCGGCGATAAATTTTGTTATACAGTCATTTTTAAGTGTTTTTCATGGTTTTGGTATATATTTCTAAGAATAGAAAGTAAATTACAAAATTTAGATTCTTAACTGGACCAAATCCTTATAAATGAATCATAATCAGAGTGAAACAAGAATCAATTTATCTTTTCAAATAAAAGTTTATCGAATATTATGATTTATGATATTCATTACAATGGTAAATCGAATTTAAATATATCGATCACTAATTAATTTCAATTAAATAAGGCCGATTAATTTATTTTAAAAACCATTCATTAGAGAAGTAAGTAGAAAAGAACGGAATACGTCAGTCGCGAGTAGGCTGTGAATACAAATTAGTGAATGTCAGTAAACGAGAATAGGGTACAGAGATCTAATCCTTTCAAAATAACTCAGTAATTTGAAGTGCATTCAAATAAGCTTAGACTAATTTTAACTTGGGTGCTCATGCACTGAAATATTTGCTTTTAAATTCCCTTAAATATTTTAATTAAGAGTTATAAAAACTTTTGAATTCAAACTCCAATATTGATCTTGAGGGGATTTTTACCTGATTTAAGAGAGAAAAAATATTACACTTTTCTGTTATTCATTAGCCCCGGCGCATGCAGCAATTGTGATCCAATATTTTATTCTAT
This sequence comes from Gastracanthus pulcherrimus, assembly GCA_949152435.1. Lineage (NCBI taxonomy): Eukaryota > Metazoa > Arthropoda > Insecta > Hymenoptera > Pteromalidae > Gastracanthus > Gastracanthus pulcherrimus. Next base: position 5,110,831 of record OX424574.1, on the reverse strand, counting down.
CGAAAAAATCATTGATCCGGTATATAATTAAGTTGAAAATTATCTGTATGCTCAATTTAAATATTTTAGCGCCTGACTGACTTAGCTGAAAAACATTTGCTGATTTTAAAGCACATTACGCAAACGAATCTGTTAATAATAATGACTGCATAATGAAAGCACTAGCATTGCAGCGCTGATTCCCGAAATGTTTTCGAGTTTTCGCATTTGCATACAAATGTATAGAATAAAAAACATGTGATTTCAATAATTTTTAATTGGCATAAAATATCTGTATACTATTACTATTATATGGGTAATTCTCTAAAGATGCGCAGGTATGAAAACTTCGTAGCAATTTAGAAATTTTGGGTACATTTTATATTTTTTTTAATACGAACAATATAACAATATATTTTAGGATTAAGAAAGATTTTTTTCAACTCAGGCATGCAATAGGCCTTTTTTCATGTCTAAAAGTAGCGTAAAAATCGCACATTTCGAGCGTGTTAGTAGAAAGTGTGAAAAAATATTGATTTAGCGGGGAAAAAGTCACTTTTCACCGCTAAACCGGGGAAAAATCACTTTTTCCCCTCAAAAATTGTGATAAAATGTAGGAAATAAGCTCAGGCCCCATTTTTTTCAGGTTTAACCTTTGTTCATGCACGTAAGTGTATAGTTCGCTGCTAGTCACAAGTGCGTGATAGCGCATACGCGAGTTTCGATTAAAATCGAAATAAGGAAAGGTGCAAATATTTGAACTGTACGATTAAAAGTGAAAATTAAAAATAGAACAATTGAAGGGTCGGGTGCAATATGGGGATTAGAGCTCGAAAACGCATAAAAGTCCGATGAGAGAATTTAAAAAATTGATAAAATTGAAATTTTGACAATTGATACACATAAGAAATTTTATTGAGCATCTTTTTGTATTAAAACAAAATATTTATCTTCTTTTGTTTTTTAATTATTTAAGTAAACCGCAATTTATAGCTTGAAAAAAAATCAATACATTTTTTTCTTCAACTTGTAACTTCGTGTGGTTTTAATATATTTTATTCAAACTTTAACAGGATAATCTGCAACATATTCTATGTGTGTTAAAACATTTTTGAAACAAAATTTCGAATAGTAAAAACTTTCAGCGAGAAAAATGTCTATTATATGTCGAGGAAGTTTATTGAACAGTTTCAAACCTTGATTGTCAATGGTGAAAAAGTATGAGCAATTTACAAATTACTTGCGACTTCGGCGCGCTCGACGCGGCCGGCGCGTCTTATCGCAATCGAGTATTATTCTCTCTATTATGCTTATTTCGACATCTTTACTATACAAAAAACAGTTTAATGCCTTTTTTCAGTGATCTATGATATCTGAATAGCTCATGCTGAATGCCTCACCCTCGCTAAAAATAGCTCATTTTCTCCCGTAGTTGCGCAATGTACTATTTTAATCGTTCCATTGAAGCTTTCGAGATATATATCTAATACTTAATCTACTTGAAATAATGTATCCACAAAAAATACCATACATTATTAATACTAGCAAAATTAACTTATTTTATTTGGCAATTTATTCTTAGAAAAGGTATAAAGTATTTATAATTTTAAGAATCAAATAATCCTAGTCTGACCATTGAAGTCCAAATTAAAATAAAATTGAGCATACACTTGTCATTTTTCCGGAGAATCACCCATATACCGTATTTTTACTTCCCTAACCCTTCACAATGTATTCCAACCTTCCACTACACCTGTACAGATTCCGCGCCCTCCCACAATCGTAAGAAATCTCTCACCCCACCTCGACACCAACCGAACAGCCATCAAATCCCCACTATACCCACATCCATATATATACGCATGCTAAACTTCGGGCGTTCTTGCCTCTCGATTCTGTTCGCAGGTATTTCAATTCCACCCTGAATCCAGCGATCTACACGGTATTCTCACCGGAATTCCGGAACGCCTTCAAGAAGCTACTCTGCAGACACAGGCGCGGTGTCGGCCGCCGAATGGGCGTTCGCCATTACATGTAGGAATGGGTCTAAAGGGTGGCAGAAGAGGAGGCGCCGTTGTGGAGAGTGTACAACGCCGATGTGCTCGCGCGCAGCTCTAACATGCACACTCAAGTTGCTTATTATACGTGTGTATATAAAGCAACGGCAGCAGTAGAGCCCTTCCATAGCTGTCTATCTTTCTCTTGCTCTCTATGTATCGGGCGCACGTGCGCGCATGCTCGCACAAAACGTTTCATAGTGTACGGGTATTAGGTGTGGCTGGCGCAACGAGGAGTTTTGCGTGAGGTAAATGTCCCAATTTCTACTCACGTCCCAATTTCTAATCGCAAGTTTTTCTGTTATTATAGATATGAAGGTTGTTTTAATATGTATTATATCCTAGCTATCTGTACCTTTTTAGTATTCCAACTAAAAACTGTAGTGTTGAATTAAAAATATTGTAAATTCTGATTAACAAACTGATACTAGTGATAGTTTGAAGACGCATATGCATTCTGCATGTCCCTATTTCTAATCACAAAAAAATAACTTTTGAGTTGTATTTATGTAATATGTACACTGTTTTCTACTTATGCATCGTGAAGTATTTACGCGTATTAACATACTAATACAATAAAAAGGTACACATCATATGAATGAAGTCTATAAAATCAACGGTGATCAGAAATAGGTATACATCGAAATCATCGCTTTTTGCTGTGAGCAGAAATAGGTGCATTTTTCGTACGCTTTCTAATGGACTATTATTAATATTTAAATATTTAAAATGGGCTTTACGCATTTACATTGTATTGTTCGACTCACAATTAAGATAATAATCATATCTGCTTTATAAATTAATGTTAGAATAACTTTTTAAACCTTTCTGTTTGATGCAAAATGCTTATATGAGCAGAAATCGGGACATTCACCTTACACAGATTTTAAACTTTTGCGTTCATTACGAAAGAAAAAGCAGCCCTACAAGAAAGAAAAAACTAATGTAATCGCTCGATTTCACCAACAACTGGGTAACGCATACTTTTTTTCATCGAGCATCAAGAGCGATGATTTTTATTCCACAATGAAATTCGCTCATAAAAAGCCTCTAATTAATTTCACCGTAAAACTCGCGCTCGCGGCTATATACGCGCTAACCTTTATCGCCACTGCCAGCCTTTATCTCTCTCTTTCGCTCTGCGAGCGGCGCTATTATATACCCCGGGCCGCGCTTAAAAGCCAATTGAACCGGCGTAGCGGCTCCGCCGTCTACGCCATTGCGTTCCGCTCGTTTTAGCTAAAACGCCGACTCCCAGCTAGGCGGGAGACAGAGAAAGTCGACCAAGGCACACACATGCATACGTACGTACGTACAGAAGACATCAATGTGTACGGACGGATAAAACACAGAGCCGCAGAAGCCACACGAGAGAAACGCGCGCTCGTTCGTTCTCTCCTTCCTTCATTTGGAATTCCGTCTGTCCGCGTCCGCCGTACACGTACGTGTGCACTGTCTCTCCGCGGGGCTACCGCTGCGGGAATCTCAAACGAGACGAGACGTTATCGTATGCGTATGTACGTGTGCATGTGTCCCTTTGAAAGACAGAGGCTGAAGCGAAGAGAGAGCGAGAGAGCTTTTAGGTTTCGAAACTGTGCGCCGCGGGAGAGGGGGATATATATACACAGCGGCGCGCGCTGCAGCTGTGAATTATCGCCCACGCGCGCGCACTTTGATGCGTGCGGTCGTACGATGGCTGCTCTTACGCGCACGCAAGTGTGTGCGGCGGAAAGTGCAGTGCGGGAGAGGTAAACGGGTAAATATTTTCGAGTAATGGTGGATGCGCACGCGGGGATATGCTTTTCCTTTCTTCTCGAGGCCTCGCCTGGGCGTGCTTTGTCAATTTTCAGGGGGAGTTGTTGCACGGTGATATTCAAAGTTTGAGTTTCAAAGATATTTATGATGAATGATTTTTATTGTTCACGCTTTGGCTGTATCAAAGTATGCTGAAAACTTTAATAATATACGAATATTGGGAAATGATTTAATTAATTAATCCCTTGATGGTTCCCAATTTCTTTCTTTTGCAGACAATTCAAAGTCAGTCTAGTCTGCATTGTTGTAAGCATAACGCAAAAGAGAAAAATTTTAATTTATTATTTTCGTCAGTATACATAGTTAATGAAAAATGAATGAAAATTTCAAATTCATTTCTTGTAGAACTTTCAATGAATAATATATAACTACCTTACAACCATATTCTTAAATAATGCTAAAAAGTTGTTGCTGTATTCATACTTTTCAAAAAATAAAAATTATTTATTTCGAATATTCCAGTTTTAACAAGTAAAAATCATTTCAAATTTTGAAGAAAATACTATGTAAATCATAACGGTATAAACATGAAACTGATGAAAAAATTAACATAAAATTATATCTTTTGAATTGCTCTTATTTTTAGCATTATCCGATAACCTAATTAACATAATTTATAATTATAGAATACTTATATTTATAAATCAGGAAAAACTTTTTCAATTTATACATGTAACACGTACATGTAACACGTACGACTAAAGATCAACGAGCTAATTAGGAAACAAGATATTCAAATTCTCGAAAGCATGCCAAATATTCCACGATATCAAGTAACCTGTAGATTTAATAACATCATTTATGCGCATACACCGCTAATTAACTCCTCCTCCTCGCAATTCTCCACATTCAAGACCCACCTAACCGATAAAAAGAACGTCTCCCATCGAACGCGGCGCCTCGCGCACAAGTACCTGCCCGCGCGTCAACCGCACGCAGACACGTACATAAAAGGCGTCGCGCGGAAAGGGTTGGCTCGGGAAGAAAGGAAATAATGGAGCGTGGCCGGCCTTACGCGCGCGGCGCACATGTTCCGTAAAATTCATGCGCCGCCGCTTCGCTCGTGAAAAAGCAGAGCACGCCTGGGGATCATCGTGAGAGCGACGCCCAAGCCCGTAACCGCGCTCGCGCATACACGTGAGCGCGAATGCAATAAAGGGTGGCGGCTGCTCCGCTGTTTCTTCTTCGCATTCTCGGAATTTTCTCTCTCTCTCTCTTAAACTCTCTGAAGAATCGCACGCAGGTATAGCGTAGATCTCGGGGATACGCGTATCCCTCGGAAGCGCGTCGTTTCTTTTACATCGTACCTGGGGCTTCTTTTATCGGCGACAATGGCGTGAAAGGACCGGCGGCTTGGGAGAATTGAAAAATTCAAGAGAAGAGGAATACGTACGACGGCTGAAACGTTTTGTGAGAATAAGCGTGCGCGCGTGCGTTATATGTATAATACGCGAGCTGCGTGTTTTTTTAATGTTGACCGCGCGGAATTCGCGGTAGGTCATCGGATGTATATGTATATATATATATATCATGCGCTCCGAAGGAAAATCCAAAAAGCGAGACGCGCAGTTTCCGCCCGAATGTCGCGCGGGATTCCATAGATTCCATCGTAGCCTTTCCACCCTTCTCTCGCTTGTTTCGTCCTTTCTTTGCTGGTATATCCCCGGTATTGTATATCAGGGACGCGCGAGTTCTCTCTCGCTCTGTTTCCATAAGCAATTTCGCGAGCGTTGGGGGATCGCTGGTAAAGATATATCCAGCCGGCTTTTGGAGTATAGAAGAGCTGCAGAGCCGAGAGGTAGGACAGTTTTGCTTGACCGTGGACGCGCGATTGGCCTTCGGTTACCTTTTTTGGCTTTTGTATTTCACGTTTTTTATTTTTTTGCTAGACGGGATTTAGAAAGTTTGAATCAAACGTCAAATCAAAAGTTAAAATCAAATTGTATAAAGGACACTGCTGTATGAAAACACTTTAAAATGTCGTTCAAAAGTTTGAATAATATTTTGGGTACAAAAATACAATAGAAAAGTTGGTCCGTACGCGTCCAGACGCTCATTCAATGTATATAGTTAATGAGTTATAATACTGAATATTCCTAGCTTTGAATGGATTGTTTTTGAATTGTAACTTTGAATAACGAAGAAAATTTTCAAACTGCAAAATCTTCGTTTATTTTGAGATCATAGTGAAAACTGAAACTCAAAACAAACGAACGCTGTATTGTTCATTCGTATATAAGTAGCCCGGATTAAACTGCACAACGGAGGAAAGGTCGAGCGCGCGTTGCACTCGGTCGAGCAAAAGGTTTTATCTCGGCTCGTGGCATGCGAGTATCGCTGTATCGCGCACAGGCACGCTCGGTATATACACGTGTATAAAACGGAGGGCAGAGGCTTGATTCATTAACTTACAACGCGCCGGTATAAGAGGTTTTCCGTTGAAAGAAGCTCCCTGATTGGTTCAGACGCGGTTATATCCTCTATGTCGGCACAGTATAAGTTAGCGAATAAAGCCCCGGACACAAAAGTCTATAACGCGGAATCCGATCAAACGCGCGGCTACGCGCGCAACTTTTTCCCTCGCTAGAAAACAAATAAACAAGCTTTCTCTTTGAGAAAGCAAACAGGACGTGTACATGCGCATCCCGAGAGCGTTTCGGATTGCACATATAAATAAACAAACAAAAATTTATTACATGCGACTGATGTAAATGTACTCCACTATAGATAGGTCGATACGCAGAAAAAGAAAGAGATATAAGGGAAGGAGGAAGTAACTATTAAGGTATAGAATGTTGTGATGAGCATGATGTTGACGATGACGATGGTGTGTATTGGTACTGAATGAACGGAACGCGCGAGCTTGCAACGAAGCAAGGAACTCAATGTCTTTTCTACGATGTTCTTCAGAGACCGGCGCCTTATAACCAAATATTATATACGTGTACATAATTATATGATTATATTTAGGACTGTGTATGTATGGAACAAAAAGGAAAACAACGCTTCCGCGATATCGATTTTTTCATGACGTTTATTACATTATATTGCGATATTCGTGAGTTGAGAAGAATGTTTTGTAAATTTGAAATTCGTTGGTACTGTTTTCATTAAGATTCTCTTTTGTCTGTTCATAATGATAATAATATACCTATTTTATCTCAGTATTAAATAATTAATTAAAATTAGTAAGACTTTTGATTAATATGTAATTCTTATTATATAACCTGTTTATATACATAATGAAAGTTATAATTACTATAGTACTTTGATAATTTTAATCCATTAGATTATGTATAGTTAGCATATCTATGAAGATTCAAAAATAATTCTGTGAGTATGTTTTCTACGCTTAGTACATTCTGATCGGCATAAATTTACGAGAGTTATTAAGATCTATATGTCTAGGTACAACTGTTAATAGATGAAACAAAAATAAAGATTGACGTTAACTATATCGACGACTTTTCAATGAAAAGCAAAGTAAATGAATGAAGTCCATCTAATGCGAAAGCTTGAGTGTCCACATAAATTCCCATACCTATACGAACAGATATTCATATTTTTCTCTCAATATTGACCTATACCGGCACGCATAACGTTTCTATGTTTTTTCAATCTAAAAAGCGTCACAACACCGCTAAAGCTCTCGAAAACCATTCGCAATATATTCACTTGTATCAATAGCAAACAGCACCGAAAACTACCTAAAAATCCAAAGAATAAAAAAAGCCTTTAAGCGAGCAAAATCGATCGTCCACGCGGATCACTTCCGCTTCATTTTCAAGCAATTTCCGGGCTCTGATTTCCGCGATCGACTACCCCACCCACTCCGTGCCACCTCGTCGCTCAATTGATGTCTGCGACAGATATTACGCTCGCTCCTGCAGCAGCGCCAGTGCACACACCCAGCAGTCGTCGGCCGATATCATCGGCATTCCGAGGCATTTCCCTATGACCCTACGCCAGTTATACAAGGCGAGAGCCGTCGCTTCGCTCCCCTCGCTCAATCATCGCCCCGTGACACTTTTCATCCGTATTTCCAGTTAGTACATCTTCCGGGCCGGCGCGCGCTCGAGAGTCTTTTCTCGCGCTCTTTCAGAATCGCGCGTCAAGCCCGCCTGCAGCCCCACTCCCACCTCGCCCGACACACATCGGCTTGACATTTTTCTAATTTCGATCTGCGAGAGATATGGCCCCTCAGGTACGATCGATGGCAATTTTCTTACGGCTGTGTGGCTGTATAAGGTGGTGCTTTTCGGAGTATTGGTTTTTTCATTTTCTTATATTAGATGGCCTTTTGTAGAAGTTAATATTCGTCAATAATCCATAATGCATATTGAAAATATTAATTTTAATTTGAATTTTTGTGTTTATGTTTTGCAAGAAATTCATGACGTACTGAAAATAATCTGTAAGTTCATAAATACATTTATACGTATAAGTTCTTGTACGTAAAACTTGCGTACGAATTTCAACCAAAGATTATCTAAGTTTTTACATAAAACTATTTGTCTACATTTTAGAATTTAAGTGAGCTTTTACTAAAATTCTTCCATTGTACTTCTAAAATAAGTTTTTATATAAGTTCTTACGTACAAATCCATTTAACAATTTAAAATCATAAGAAATAACTTTTTACATCTTAAAAATGTCAATATTCGAAATAGCATCCACATGGTGGAATCAATTCTAAACACTACTTTTATAATTTAAAGTCACGTTATTTTTAAACCTCTGTGGTCGCATGTGGTACATATATTCCCAACAGTCTTAAGTGGCTGCTATCGCTATGTCCAAAATTAGTCATTTATTTTGTCAAAAAAATTCAAAGCCGATTTATAATTCTGTTTGAATTTTTTCAAAAAAGCTGAATTCAAGAAAGTTATAGCTTATTTAGGTTCCTTTGAATGGCATCAGACCGTAGTTACTTCAAAGGTGCCGCGGTCTACGGTCTGACGTCACGAGGATTTTCGAAGCGCTATATCTTCTTTAATTTTGGATATTTCGCAAAAATTCAAACAGTTCACAAAGAGAGTATGCTATAATCTATAAAAATATGATATAAAAGAATCATGTTAAAAACGAATTCAGGATCAAAGCCATATAAAATATGAATAAAGTGATTTTATTTCATTAAATTTTATTTTTGAACATAGTAAATATTCAAAAAGCCAAAGCTTCCTTAAAACATATAATTGCTTTTAAGATATTTAATATTTAAAAAGCTATCATTTCGAAAAAATAAAACATTTGATTCCTATTGTATACTGTTTTAAGAATGCAAAGCAAAGTCTTTTAATATAAAACAATTGACAGTCTGAACATGGTAACCGTTTAATTGTTGGGTTGTGCGTGTGATTATTTAGATGTGCGACCATGGGGGATTAAGTTGTCCTGACGCAAAAACATAAGAGCTCACGTAAGACCCCGATTAACACTCGTACGTAAATACATACATAAGTTAACTTACAAATTATTTTCAATATTGTAAAAATTATATAAACATTTACAGCAACATTAATTTCCGCAAGAGTATCGCGAAAAGAAAAATCACCCAGCAGCTCGAAATCAAAAGCAGAAAAACGCGCATTTCTTCCTCACCACGGCTCGCGCTACTTCCTCAGTAAACTCGAACCTCCAACTTTCGCATAATACGCTCGTCCGAAGCGCCTGAATGGGGTCTAAAACATGGAAAATTCCTTCCCACGGAAAAAGGCTCCCGGCGCAATTTCCAGAGCCCGCGGTCAAAAGAAGCTCTCGGCTTGTGCGTTTGTTGACGATCGAGGTGGAAAGTAGAGCCATTGAGAATCACGGATTGACGCGGCGCGCGCCCGCAAGAACGGACTCGAAAAACTTTTGCTCTGCTTTAAAAGGGTAAGCGCGCGCGGAGCAGGAGGACGAGCCAAGTGCGGCGAGCGCCGCGAGGAAGAAGTTTAATTAAGAAAATGCACGAGTGAGTTTTAGCGGGGGCACGAGAAAAGGCTTTTTGCGAGCGAGCGGCCAGTCGAAACCACAGATGAAGGGAGCAAGCGAAGCTACCTTCCACCGGCGCCCGACTTCCTTTTGGCGTTTAACGTTAAACTCTCGATTCGGTGTATCGGTAACGCTTTTTCTAAATCGACCGTCTGCTCTTTGGTGGGCCGTTAATTATTTTCAGACAAATGTTAGTTAATTAAGTAAATTTCTCAAATGATGGCTTTTGTTATGAAATTAGCTTTTTAAATAAGTTTTCATATATAATATATAACGGATTTTAATATATAACGGAGATAAGGATAATAAACTTAACCTCCTATTTTACAATATAAATAGCAATATTAGAATTTGATCGGAACCGCGTATTAAATTTATTTTCTAGCTACAACAGTTAAAGTAAATAATTTTACTCGACCTGACTAGAAACTGACCATTACTACTCACACCCTTAAATAGACAAAAAAATGCATAGATTGTCCTCGCTATAAACCCGTCATTCTTTTGCGAACAAATATAAGGAAAAGCGAAACTCTCGACACCCACCAGCTTGCGAGGGTAGGGTAAAAGGGTCTGTAGCGAATTCCGCATGAAATATTCCAGGCGGCATAATGTACCGGGGTCGCAATTTCCGGCCGCTCGAAGAATAAACTCCGGCTTCGAGTCGCGAGGAAAAAAAATCGCCTACGAGGCAAAACGAGCCGTAGAGTATATACGCCATCGTCACCTCTTGCATATATTTTTGTTGATCTAGAGTTTTAAAAACTTCTGGCTTTGCTGCAGAATTTATTCTTGCGAACGAATTTGGTGCGCGGTTGATGACTTAAAAGTACTGCATTACACGAATGAAAAAAATATCTCGCAGATCGAAATCTTCATTCTTATATATATATTCGTTTATATATTTCCATTGTGCACGGCGGAGTAACTGAAATCACAATTACATACGCGCAAGCAATAACTTTTTTGCATAATTGCACTGAAAAACAAAAGCTATATTTTCTAATAGAATTTCCTATTTTAGGGGGCACTTGGATATGTTGAAATTTAGGTGTCGAAGATAAACTCACTTTGTACATAAATGAATTAGGATACATACAAATAATAAACGGAAACGTTAATTTTTCCGTCAATGGACCATTACCAGTGTTTAAAATAAAATGATGAACTGTGTTTTAAAAACATTTCTTGTCTTATAATATTAAAAATGTAGTAACTACACTGAATGTTGAGATAAAAACGTCTTCTCTAATAATGAAACCACTATGAAGTGACAAAAGACAACCATAGTAATTTTGTAACACCAAATGTTAAAAAAAAGTCAATATAAAATCTCCTCAAAGGAACCTTAAACCAAAATCTCCTCTTTGCAAAATCTCAAGCAAAATTAATGACTCATTTCAATCTATCAAAATTTAACGAACTGAGCACTACCAATTGTGCTTCTCTAGCACTGAAACTGAGATTGTACATATACAATTGAACATAATAATCTATATGTTGAATAGTTAGTAGATGAATAAAAAGTAAACGAAGGAATACTAGGTATTCAATATGACAAACTCATGTTTCTTAGCTGTGAAACAGAAACTGAAGTTATAATGTCTTTCACACCAGTGAATAGAAATAATTAATTTATCCTTGTATAGAGAAATCTTAATGTTCCAAACAACTTGCAATTTGCAGCAGTATAAGTATGTTTTTCATATTTAATAACTTTACGTTTTTGTTGAACAAACTTAAATAATATACAATTAGCCTTCGAATGCCGTTCAAATAATTGGTGCTAAACCGAAGAGTAATTAACAGTCATAAGCTTTGTAAAAATTATGCATTTTTGTTTGACACGTGATATTCTTCTGTTATTAACAAAATTGATATCATAAAAATATATATTAAAACCTCTTCTTTTAGGTATCATATAAGGTTTATACTAAGACATCGAAGGTTTAATTAAAGAATTTAATGGCAATAAAGTACTTACCCCTATTGCATCATTTTTTATTTTAATACTCACCGTATAAGTATAGTAAGGAAAAAATCAAATAATAAAGTAATATAAATAAAAACATAACAAAAATAATAGAATTTTCGTTAAACGAAACACATTCAAATGAATGAAAATAATAAATACTAAACTCAGTGTAACTAAATATTAGCAAAATGATCGCTATAAAGACATAATTTCCTCATGCAAATTACCATAAAATTCATGGCAATTCCAGAGCCTTGAAAAGCACTAAAAAATCATTAAAATTTATGGATAATAATCAAAATTGTTATTTAAAAACCAAACTACTTTAGACGGTTTTTCAATGTCCCGAACATGCTACTACAATTTTTCTAAAGCAAATTCTCTTAGTAGGACCTTCTCTATGTAGAGAAAAACTGGACATTGACTGCACCATAGAAAACTCTTATTGTTTATTAACTTTACCTCCCGCGCGTTGATGGACTTTCATAAAGAGAATCAAAACTAAAAAAAAACATTGAAATAAATATTACTAGTGTTCGAAGAAGTACGAAACACTCATGTCGCATGAACAATTCTAAATGTACCATGGTTGTACGAATACTCGATGTACGTACTCGTATGTATAATTAAGTTATATTTGTGATACTGTAAGTAAGCGTGCATAAATGAGCGATTAATAAAGGAGAGATATGTGTTGTATAGATACGTATGTATGTGGAGAAAAGTCAAATTTTATCATTGTTATCATTATATTGTACACATTACGTAATTATTTTCTAACTCGTCGAATAATATCCATGACTGACATGTGTATAACAAAGTGAATTTCCATCGCTGAATTATCGTCAGAGAAAAAAATATATTCAAATACTACTGTACACGGAAGCTGAACAAAAATTCTACGGCAATTGAATTCCATCGTAAAGGAAATAAAGTTGAGCAAAAAACAAAGATAATTAAAAACGAATGTGAGGTACAATCACAAAATTTAACGGGAACTGAGTTTCTATAACTTCTAGAATATAAAGTTTGTATGAGAATGCCAGTCCTGAAGTGCGGATTCTGCTGGTGAGACAGAGTAAGCTTATTACGCTTAATTAATAGGAATATTATATATAATCATATAGACAGTTGAAATGTACTACACAGTACGATGACTATTTGAATGTACTTTCCAGCTAAACGAAACAATTTAGATTTATAGAAATTCGATTTTTTAATGTTTTTATGCACCTCTCAAGTGTTATTACTATATATTTTTACGTGCCCATCTACTTTCTTTGATATTCTATAATCCTCCATGTAATCGCAATTCATCGTACGTTTCAAAATCGTTTTTTAAAATAATCGATACACCGTTTATAATACATAAATTAAGTGTTATAGATACGATATTCCAAAAGGTGTATTATACGAACATGTTTTAAAACTGCATGATTAATCATTGAAATCAAATGAAAAAAGAACGAAATGATATCCTTAAATGTCTTTCGATATAAATCAAATACAAAAAATAATATGTCCCCCGCAGAATCCGGGCATTAGGATTAATGGATCTGCAATGGTTGTAGTATATAAAAGTGACAAAAATTAACAATGTCAAAGATCACGAACGGCTCGTTCTCGACCTAAAATCAAGTGCAAAGCTCGACATTTTTTAAATTCAAAAACAACACATTTTAATTGTCAAAACATTTTACAAACCTCTTACCCAGTAATATACAAATAACATCGCTTTTTCACGACGATGCGGCAATTAAAATTATACCGGTTCAAAGTCAATATCCATCCCGCAACTTCTTTCATACAACTTTCAGTATCGGCGCTTTTTCAAAATGCATACGAACTCTATACGTCCCAAGCCCCTCGGAAACTACTTAAAGGCATCTCGCCGCGCATTAAAAATACCTGGCCTGCCCTGCAAAATAAACAAAGACATCCAACCAGCCGACCAACGTTATAAAGAAGTAAACTTTAGACCACGTCATCCATATCAATAATGCAGCGAGCCGAGCTCGCGCGGAGTCATGTATCAGCAATGAAACAGCTCCCACGAGAGCGATATTCTTTCTTTTTTCTCTCAAACTGTCGCTTCACAGCTTATGCGGCAATACGTATAATCTCGCGAGAACGAGCCGGTCGCATTATGCGTATACACGCAAACACAGACACACGTGCGTGCAGCAGCGCTGCGGTCGAAAAATCTGCGTATACCTATGTAAGCTGACTTCGCACCACGCGCGGAATCGTACTCGCGCGAGAGCCACATTCGCGTGTTAAGGATATATATACTTGTAAAGGTTGCGGGGATGAGAAGTCGAGTTCGATTCCGCGCGCGCGCGAGAGGGAGACGCGACAACGCTTCCGGGCAGCGTTCGTGAGGATTCGTTTAGACTTTTATATACGGCACCGGTATATATCTGCGAATAGCTGCAGTGTGTGAGGCTAGCGAGATCGAGGATTGTGTGCGAGAGAGCGAGGAAGGGCGATACACGGAATTATGATGATTGTTATTGAGGATAAATAAAAAGTGTCGAGGGTGATGAATGCGAAAATATTTTGTGCTGTTGTTTTTTTTCTATTATCCATCCTTTTAACATTTATCCTTCTTTTATTTTGATGTATATTTTAAAGAGTTTTCACTGTTATTCTGTGCCTATACTTATAATTTCTCAAATTAATTCTAATAACAAAAGCAGGATGAATTATTAATCAATGAAATTTCATTACTCTTGAATGAATTGCAACACTCATACTAGACAATAGTTATAAATGACTGGTCAAATAAAAGAATCGATGTGTGTATACCACTGATGAATATTGCGAGACTTTCAAGCAGATTAAAAAAATAAAGTGGGTATCACGACAAGGTACTCCATATTTTTCTCCTTTCGCACTAGTAACGATTAAAAAGCACTTTTTGAACTCAACAAGAATTCGCTTTTCAATCATCAATGTATATCGCTTTACCATTGAAAAACGGAAATATTGCTTTTCTATAAAGAATCAGAAATTGAAAAGCTTTTCACTTCTCGAGTAAACATCATTTTCACATTTCTCGTGTTTATTTTTGAAAGGTAAACTGGTCCTTTTATTGAATAAAAATTTGCATTTTATAACAAATAAATAAAATTGTATGAGAATTTTTATTTTAAATTTAAATTCATTAAACCGTTTTTAAGTTTGTAGCTAATATTATTATATATTGACAACTTATGTTGTTTACTTAAATGTGAAAAATAATCCCTCTTCAGTTCTTCTATTTGACGGTAAGTAAAGTTTGATTATATTTCCACTTTACATAAAGTCTGTCAATGAAATGGTATACTTATAGATAACAAAACTGTAGAGATTTTTAAAACTGAAGATTACTTTATTCTTCATTAACTTATATATATATATATAAGCTTAAGTACATTTATTTCAATTATTGAAACATTCATAAAGTACCTAGTGAAAATATTTTTAATTTATGAAATTCTTAAAGAATAAACAAAGTTTTTATATTATTAAATATTTAACAAGCGAGGAAATAACAATGGCGAACTTTAAATGATAGATACAGAATATCCAATAGAACAAATGCGCCGTGCTAACACAAACACTTTATACGAGACTTTTTAGTTTCAAAAGTATATTTGCATACTCCGTTGGCGTCCGTTCAAATTCAGTAGCATTAAAACACTCAAAAGTTCATAAATATTTTAAATTACCGAGAAAACAGGCTTTAATGAAATTCTCTTTGTAAGGAATGACGTGCTATTAGCAAAAACAAACCCTTGACTTTTAAGCACAATGAATTTAGAGGACAATCGATTTAAAGATCAAAGTTGGGCTGTTTTCTCACTTCCATAAAAGAGCAAAATCGCAATGGTTTTCTTGTTCGACAAATTTTAATTAAAACGTCGGTGTCTGCTCTCCTTCTCTCTCTCTATCTATCTCTCTCTCACTCTCTCTCTCTCTCTCTCTCTTTCCCTCTCTCTCTCTATCTCTCTCTATCTCTCTCTGCCCCTCCGACAAACAGCAATTGCTCTGCAATAACCGCTACCTCTTTATTTCTCCTTCTCTCTTTCTCCCCAGCGCGCGCTTCTCACATTCTTGTTTTAATGAGCAACTGAAAGTCATATAATGCTTAATACAGCTAAATGAGAGTCCATGATCGTGCTTCGTAGCAATGTTTTCGATAGTACCTCGCCATTTACCAGCTCGAACAACAAGCAAAATATTGTACTAAATAGTTTTTTAGATTTATCTAGTATAAAATTATTAAAATTGTACGAACTTTTGTCTATTCAGCTAAATGTTTCATCAAGTATGTCCCTTTGCTTATGCCGCAAGGGGTTTTAGGAGAAAGACTTAGCAAACCCTGCGTTCCACACTGACGAGACCTTGCGCAAACTCGTTTAACATTGTCTCGCGGCTTATCTGCGAAACTTGCTCATCCTTCCGAAATTCGTACTCGTCCATCACGTTCTCGTTTTGAATTCAAACTTTATAATTGCCTGCTTAATTCCGAAATAGTTTCATATAACTCTTGGTGGATTCATTTCATTGATCATCTCTTTTCTACTCCTTCATTTCTGTACATCATTTGATATCAGAGTGAACCAGCAATTTTTTATCATATATTATCATAACATTTAAGGATGCTTTAGCCTTCTATCGTCATATTGACCTCAAAATAAAAACATGTTTTACTATATTTTAATCACTTTTAATTATATTTATGTCAATATATTATGAAACAAAATATCCTCGTCTACCTAAAAAAAATTTTTTATCGAAATTCCGTTATTGCAAAAGTAGTTATTGGCAACTAAGGAAAGACTCGACAAAATAGTGGAGACTTTTTTGTTTGTTATCCGATTTGAATTTTAAACGTATTATTTTATTCCTTGGAAAATTTTAGGGGGATTTACCCATATAAAAATGTATATCATCAGATAACCTGCAAAGTTACGTTCAATTGTTTATAAAATTGTACATGTGTTTTATAAATAACCGGACGTGACTTTGCAAGTTATCCAATGATATTTTCATGGAAAATAATAGGTAGCTTACAACTTATACAACTGTTATACAAGAATTCTGTCTTATAGCTTACACAATAATTAATCTGTACTTTATACACCAGCATATTCCTGGATAGGGTGAGTTAAAATAACTCTTTTAGGGTTTACTTTCTTTCTTTTTATATACGCGATATAGACAAGAATCTTTTTTTATTGTGCGAATTGTTTTTGTTTTTACAGTCATATTTACATTATTGTCCTTCAGATTTTTTAGTGTATAATAGAGAACTTAAAAAAAGAGGGTCAAATTCCAGGAAATAAGTGAAAAAATAAATATTTTATTAGATATTCTGTAGAAATTTTTTTTAAAATTTGACTGTTTCATGTTTTGTATTTTGTACAGAATGAACCTTCTTTCCAAAAAGGAAGCTGTATTTACTTTGTCATAACTGTTGAATAACTTAAAGTTATTCGCCAGTAGATTATCATTTTACTGTTATTTTTTTCATTTATTTTAATGCGAGTATAGTCGTAGGTAGATTTACTTATACGATTTACGTCCTTCTTGCCCCTCATTTTGCCCTCATCATTCTCCTCCTCAAAATAAGGTAATATCGTTTAAAAAAATACGTTGTTTTTATCTTCTATTTACTCCTTCTCGCCCCTCCTCGTTCAACCCACCCGTCAACCGCTCTTAATTGTAAAAAATGATAAAAACCAAAAAAATTTAAGTTCACATTCAGCTCTGCAGGAGTGGCTCATTCGGCTGCCAAAAAGTCTAATATTTGTTTTCATAACCTTCATAATAAGACGAAGAAATCCTTTAACGAACGACGAAAAATCGAGGAAGAATATCAGATGGAAATAATGTCGAAGCATTTTAGAGCTTTTCATCAGTTAATAGCTCAGGGTTTCATCATTGGTGAATTTATATGGAACTTTGTGGATTTCAGGACCGCGCAATGTACATAACATTGAATTATATCTGTACATAACTAAATGATTTAGAAGATAAATGAATACAAATAATCATAATGTCACAGTTTTAATTTAGCATACACAAGAGTTGGAGGCAATAAAAGAGGAATTTTTACGAGAGATAGGCAACCAAAAATGGTTGCGCATCACGTGAGGAAGAGATATCGTTCTTTAAGCATTGAACTGGACAAAGCGATATTATCCGATAATGTTGGACATTACATTTCCTCGTACTATTCTTGAATTATTTAAGTTAAATTTTTCACTTTTTAAAAGGGAATAGCGTGAGAGATTAAATGTTCAACAAGTTCTTATTTTAATAAACTTATGCTCTTTATTTAAGTAATTTGTTTCCATAATTGTATTATTTACATTCTGAAAATATGAGGGTACGTTTTCACGTTATTTGGGTTCCTATCAGTTTCTACAAAATTACTGTACAAGAATTATTTACTGCAATTTGAATACTATTTATCTTGTTCTTTCTTATTTTATGCACCACCGAACTTAGCCAAAGTCAGAAGATTGGTGAATTCTGTGTCGACTACGACATCGCTTGATATAAGTGACATTTATTGTTTATTCCAGCATTTGAGAAAAACGTATTTCTTATTATAAGTAATATGTATTAATATGTATGTTATTTTATGTAATTTTTTTACGTAAAGTAAGTAACGCGTTCTTATTTTAAGTATGTGCAGATTTTTTTAAATAAGTAAAATTCACGATTTAGTTACTTGTTTCATGGACGAAATAATTTTAAGATGCAATAATAGAAGTAACCTTCTTGCTTTCTCGATACAATTTACTTTCTTAAGGTTTTTACAAGTGCTGTCTATAACCAAGCTTCGAAAGAGTGACTGTAGTAGGTTAGGTTACAAAATTTAAAGGGTACTATTAAAACTAATTAAAATTAAAAAAATAACTAATTCTAATAGCATAATATTATTCTTTAATTTGATAAACCATTCTTACAACCTTATTTCATTTACTTCACAGCAATGAGAAGCTTTAAACTTATTTTTATGCCTTGGCCAGATTCTGCCTAGACTTTTATATAAAATCCATGTCGTCTTTAGAGGGTTTCTAACCAGAACCGTTACCCATAATCTTTCGAGATCATGAAAATCTCGGTAGAATCTAGCTAATAACCCGTCAAGGTTTCTACTAGGGTCGTCGTTATTATGAAAAAGTAGTAAATGTATATTTCATTCTCTACAGCAGATGTAGTTTTCTAAGTTATACATGTAACTTTTAGATTTTTTTACGTATAATGATGACATTTATAGATCTATTTTTTTCACTTGTCGTACTTCACACACAGCGCAGCTGGAAACATCGCAATCCACAATATTTTTAGCTTTACTTACACCTGAATAACATTTATTATAATTGTAACATTAACAGTAATAATTTTCGTTTATGAGAATTCTGCACGTTCTCGCAATACTGTAAGAAAACAATGTAAAATTAAACGAGTTATTATAGTTTTTATGTATTAAGAAACTTTGCGCACTTGTGCACTAAAGCTGCTGTACGCTGCTTTAATGACAAGTATAAAGTTTTTATATACATATCTATTTACTAAAATTTTGCAAAGTATGAAATATCTTCTTATTTATTAGGTGTTCATTCGGCCTCATTAAACTTTTACAAGTAAAATCATCGAGGCAATAATAGTATATTGTATACCGAGGGCGAGAAATAGGCTTTTACCGCTCACGTAAGTTTGCTGTACGAGTCGGAGGCGAGCAAGCACGAGCCGAATACGAGTACTGCAAACACACGAGGTGTCGGTAAACGGCCACTTCTTGTTCGCTTGAAATGCACGAAAAAGCGTGAAAATCATGCATAATATGTTACAAAAAATTTATAATATTTATTATAAGTTTTCTCAGTATTCTCTTAAGAACTAAAATGTCTCTTTTACCGAAAATCGAAATATACTTTAATGTTAATAACAATTTAGTTCAAGAATAATTATTCATATTCACACTCAGTCAAAAAAAAGGAAGTGACAATTTTATATCTGTACATATATAATAAATTAAAGACCTTTAAAGCTACTCGCAGTGTTTTCCACACCTACTCTATCCTATCTACCATATTACCACTTAAACAAGTATTTGACGAATACTTTTTCGACTATTCATGTATTACAAAAATATGTAAGACAGGATTTAAATTCATCCATACCCATGTAAAAAAATAAGTCTGGCTCAAAAAGTCTTGCATAAGTCTGGCTTTGGAGACGATCCCAGACAGATAATTGCAATATTTAAAAAAAAATGTCCACGGTTTAATCGAAAACTATTATTTTTTACGATTTCGATCGTTATTAACAATAAGTGCAGTGTCCTAATTACTTGTATGTAAAAATAAGTTTTCGTGACATAATTCAACAAAAGTCTGGAATATAGTCTGGCTTATAATCTGGGATCGTCTCCATAGTCAGACTTTTGCCAGACTTGTCCCATACTTATTTTTTTACACGAGTACCCTAAATATAGGGTATCGTTCTAATTGTACCACATGTTTAAGGGGGCCTGGACAAATTATTGATCTACTTATTTATTTTAATACTTTATTTTTAAAACTCCAAAAAATAAAAAAGTCCACTCTTCAAGGGCCTCACAAGATAAATAAACGCAATAGAGACTAATTAAAAAGTATTATACGAATGCTTATATCAAGTTTGAGGAGACTAACTATATGAGATGTCTGGTTGAGAGTGTTAATTACAATCCAATTAATTTCGTGTACTTTTATTGTCATAAATACTTTACGTTTGGTCCAACCACCTTCAGTCATTAAAAAAGCTTGTCTATATTAATGACCAGGCGAAGACGCGAAAGTCCATTGATTCAAATGCGGCTTTAGGTAACACTTTTTACGTCCTCTCTTTTTCCGGTCTCATCTGCTTATAAAAGATCGTTCGACAAGGCTAATTAATCACGAATTTTTCATCAAGTCTCACGGCACTTTCTTTATAATGAGTTTTCTTCGTCTTGTCGCGGGAGCGTCTTAAAATCGGCCGAGCGTATAGGTATAAGACGAATATATGAAAAGTCGTAGTGCAGCGTTTGCGCGGCGATGGGAGGAAAAAGGAACCTCGTTAAGGCGTCGATTCAACTACGCTATTGGGAGTTTAAATTTACCAAGCGACCTCTGGCGGATATACAGACGTCAGCCACTTTTCATACATATAGATATAGTTTCCCATGTTAAAATACAAAACATGGCACAGATGTATGTACCTTTTCACTAGCACCAGCGCTACCGCGGTGGTAGTTTTCTTTCCCAATTGCCGCAAAGCCGCGCGCACACGATGACAAATTAGTATTACGTGTAGCCGTTCACAAAAGAGACGCCCGCGGCCGCCGTATCCCGTTTTAATATATAACGTCGAATGGCGAGACCGTCAATTTTGCACGTGATGGATACCGACGATATAACTTTACTCTTCTCGACAGTTTACTCGGAGATTAAAAATCATAAGACTGCTCAGTTGATAATACATAAATTTGTTCTTAATTATTCAGATTTTTTTATTGTAACGCTAGATTCGCAATAATTTTATTAAAAAAATTTTCATGTAAAATATATTGTAAAATATTGCAATAAAATAATTTAATTTTCAACTCGAAAATGAAAATCAAATAGAATATACCTTAAATAGAATATACCTTAATAGAATAGAACTTTTACAATTTACTCTCTGAACAAATGTAAATCTCCCATTCTAGAACAGCGTGTGAATCCATCATTACACCACTCACGCGCATTCGATCATCTATTCACATTCTCAATATTATCTTCACTTACAATTTTCAATGCTTATGTGTATAATAAATTCGCAAATATTGATCCCTGGGTCCCGATGAGGGAGCTCGGTACCTACAGGGTCGCGGTAGCGTGATCAGTCAATCATGGAGGGATAATTGCTGGGTGCGCGTCCTAAGCCAGTACGTGGGATAAAGGATGGGATCCGCGAAGCTTTTGTGATGTATCGGCACGCGCGTTATTCGCGGGAGATATTCGCCGCGGCACTTTACTCCGCCTCCTCTTGGAGGCTGCAGCTCGCCCGCGCCGCTGTCAAAGTAAGTGGAATTCCTTTGCCCGTCAACTTTTAACGAGCCTTCGAGGAGAAGCCGCGCGCACACCGTTTAAACAACTCCGGACGTTTGTGAGCGGCGCTGATCTATAAAGCTTTCAGCTGAAATACCTGCGGCCAAAGGAAGAGGCTTCTAGAGGGGGATATTATATAGATCGCATGATATTGAATTTGATTTAGTTTGGGAAAATATTCCCTTATTTTTATTTATTTACTTTTTTGTATATATATATATATATATATATATATATATATATATATATATATATATATATATATATATATATAGGCATGCCTGTGAAAGGTTTTTTCGCCGTCTGCGGTATATGAGCACTACATTTTTTACGGTTGTTAAGTCTAACCTTTTAGAAACTATACATCCTACGTGAAAAGTCCCACATGGTTACCACATGGAAATCATATGGATTGCACATGATTCCCACATGGTTCCCATATGGTATCTTATGGGAACAACGTAGGAACCGCGTGAGCTTTTGGTAAGATTTCTCAGCGGGATCCCAGTTAAAAACACATGGTTCCCGTATAAAGTTTACATGGTTTCCAAATGATCAACTAAAAAATATAAATATTTAATCAAATAAGCAAGATGAGTTTCACATGGGTCTACAGATATTGTAAATATGCACTTATAAAAAAAACTTTAAGTTCCAGAAAGTTCTTAAAAGTTATAAAATTCATAAAATGAGTGCCTATATAGGTGTTACCATGCGGATGATAACACCAAAACTGGGGGACTAAGCTAAAGAATTTCTATTTTTAAAAATTCTATTCAATATAAAATAAAAAATATCAGCTTTAGTAGACTATATGGGTATCATTTGGGAACCATGTAAAATATATATGGAAACCGTGTGTTTTCAACTGGGATCCCACTGGGAAATCTTTCCAGAAGCCCACGTGGTTCCCATAAGATACCACCTGGGAACCATGTGGGAATCTTGTAGAATCCATATGATTTCCATGTGGTAACCACGTGGGACTTTTCACGTGGGATCGAATTCAACGAATACCGTTTCAAAATGATATTTCAAGTACCTAGTACCTATGAACATTCTACCAAAGAATTTCGTTTAACGCAATTCGACAGCACGAGTACTCAAAAAAAAATTTCAATTACCTGATTGTGACAATATAATCTTAATTATTAATAAAGCAAAATAAGACGCATTTTTAGAAATTACATCTTTAGTAATTGAAATAGAAATTTCGAAATGTGAAAATATTCTTTTTCCCCACACCTGCACCGAAAGTACCACTTTTCCTCCCGGGCGCCTGGAGAGAAATGTGTATTTTCGGTGCTGGTGTGAGGAAAAATAGTATACGCACCATGGGAGGTAAAATGACGACCCCATAGCACGTGTTTGCCACTTACACGTGCTATGGACTCGCCAATTCTGTACCTCCCTAGATGCGTAATATACTATTGAAGAATTATGATTCTGATATATATATATATATATATATATATATATATATATATATATATATATATATATATATATATATATATATATATATATATATATATATATATATATATATATATATATATATGAAGATATAGATGACTGTGAAATTTCTATTCTAACGTCTTCCCTATCTTCTGAAACTTCTTTGGGTGCAGAAGATGACTTTTGGATTGAAAATGAAAATACTGATTTAGTTAAAGATTTAACAATTCTTTCTCGTGTAACTGGTGGCTTAGAATTAAAAAAAATATAATAAAGATAAGACAAATATCAGACCAAAAAGCGAATTTATAAATGTATTTGTACAAAAATCTTCTATTTGCTGGTTGTTAAGTCAAAATCAGATTGATCTTAGTAGTGATAGCCTAGGTTACAGAGTGTTAGAGATTCTGAGTTACAAAAATATAACAAGAACATAAGAATATGTTAGATATTAGTACTCTATTATCTTACAAGAAAAAATGTACATAAATCTATATTGGTTAGTGGTGTCTATTCCAAAGATTAGATTGTAAAAATAATTATTTGAGCCATGTAAAATCGGGTATTATACTATTTGAAAAGTCATGTATTTTCATAAGCATTGATTTTTAGATTATGTATGCTCTCGATCATAATATAATATTGCAAAGTATATTTACCCTGCTGGAAATAATTTATGTGGATAAATGTGCGAAAACGTAAAAAAATATGTAGAACTGTGAAAAAATATGAGAAAATGTGAAAAAATATGAGAAAATGTGAAAAAATGAGAGAAAATATGAGAAAATGTGTGTAAGTGTCTTATTTTAAACAGTAGCAGCACGTTTTCTCACATCTTTTCACATTCATGCACGTTTATAATATGTACATTTTCTCATGTTTTGACATATCTTTTCACGTTTTATCACGTATTCTCACAGAGATACAAAAAAAACTGCACCTAATAGGTTCGGTGTGCACATTTATACATCTCACATTTATCCACACATTCTCATATTTATTCACATTTATTCACATTTTACCATAATTATTTACATTTTCTCAGACTTCTTTCACATTTTCTTACATTTTTTCACATTTTCTCACACTTTTATACATTTATCCAGATAACTTATTTTTTTAATGGATAGCCCATTACTTTATAGTATAAATTTAAGTGTCTTCGAAATCATCATTGAAATCAGTTGAAATCTGCAATCACTTGTACCCCTATTTTAGAGCGAATAGTCCCTCGTAAAATTCTCTCCCGCAGGTGTATAATAAGAGAACAGAAAAAAAGGAAGCGAATGTGTGTACGGGGGGGGGGTCATGCACGACCTAACCTAAAGCCGTTCATTTCTCGGCTCTCCGCACAGGAGAGCGAGACCTAACCTATCCGCGCGCGCCGACGCCTCTCTTCCTCTCCAAAGTCCAACTCTGCGCTGTGTGTGTGCATGTACACTGCGGCACAGCTAGTCTCGGCAGCTCTCTCGCGCCTTCTCAAACACGACGACGACAACGCACTCTCACTCGGGGGGGGCTACAATATATACATATACAAAAGCCAACATCAAAATGGAGTCGACTCGTCTTCATCTGTAAGTGCGTCGCGCGCGCCCGCATTCCACATGAGGATCAAAACACACCCGCGGACGGCTTCATCGAGAAAAATGTCCGTGCCGTGTGCGGCTGGTTAACCCGTTGAACCGCTCGAGCTACAGTACAAGAGTGAAACAATGTCGCGAAGCTTAGCGTGTGATCCGAGTGATTAGATGTCGCAGAGAACGAAGTATGAACATCGTGGACGACGCCGATGGGCCCCTGGATCCCCGTATTCAGGTAATGTTGTTTTGGTTCTTGCGTTTGTGGGATGTTCTTTGGGGTTTTGCGATGACAGTGCTCGGGACGATTCGTAATCTTTGTGCTGTTTATCAGCGTTCATCGAGAGCGGATTGGTGACGAGCTTCACGCAGCAAAACACATTTGTTTTTGTACGCCTGGTAGTGCCTGGTATCTTGCCCCACTTAATTTAAACAATTACCTTTCATGGCATTGACTATGTGGTACTGAAAAGTTGTATTGTGGCACATTTTTTATATGCTCTTGGTGGTGTCGCGTTGTTATTAATAATTGGCAAAATCCAAATGCAGTTAATTAAATTTTGTATTAATTGGAATGAACAAATAATCATAATATATAAATTCAAAAACATTTTGTATTGCATTTGTAATGATGTATGCTTGTTGAACAAAGATATTGAATTAAACTAAAAAGTTTGATTTACTAGAATTCAAAATTGAATCATCTGCATGTTTTCATTCTTTAACGATCACCTGTGTTATTCATGAATGCGTAAGAGTAGCATTTAGTTTCATTGTATACGTATGATGACTATACAACTCTAGAATTCAAAGTCAAGTCATTGAGTCATTTTTTTATCCTTATCTGTACATTCCAATGTAGTACAGTTTTGATAATAAACATTGATATTATGATTTTTATTTTAATATAATCAATTTTAATATTTTAGATCGAGCTGGAAAATCTGAACAATGCAACAGATGATATAAATAAACTTGAAATAGAGCTAGATGTAAGTATTATTATGAATACCAATTTAGAATATTGATTTAAATAAATATCTAATATTTAATAGATTGAAGAAATACTAAAATTGTAAATAATTTAAAATTTTAAACAGTATAAAACTAATCTTATATGATGTAATTTCAGGAAGCTAACACTGCCTATGGTCAGTTACTCTCAGAGTCTACAAGTCGTTTAAAGGAGTTAATGAATAAATTGGGTAGCAATTGCATAGATAAAGCAAGATGTTACTTTGAAGCTTGTGAAGTTGCACATCAAGCTCGGGTGACTATTTTATATTTGAAATATAAAGTTGCCACGGAATAGCGTTAATAATTTTCTTTATCCCTAGCTAAAATGTCAGCAACAAGCTCAACTTTATCAAAGAGCCAATGTTGTGCATGCAGCAGCCAAGGAAACTGTTGCGTTGGCAGAGGCTCGCTTTATGTCACATCAGCATGAATGGAACTTTGACCAAGCATGGCAGGACATGCTAAACCATGCAACACTCAAGGTGAATAATGCACATTTTTAATGAATAACTTAAAATTGTAAATTCATTGTATTATATTAAATTTAACTTATTTTCTTATAGTAAAATCTACAGGTTTCATAAAAAAATTTATATTTTTGAAAAATATTTATTAAATAACACTATATTTTTTTAATTTGAAAGAAATGATTATATACATAGTACTTTAGACTTTAAATACTTTATTATTTAATATTATTTCAGGTTATGGAAGCTGAAAACCAGAAATCAGAGTGTGCTCGTGAACATCACAAAAGGACAGTATTGTTTCATGAAGCAGAAAAGAAGGTACAACAGTTAGAGGAGAAATATCGTAGATCTATAAACAAGGCACAGCCATATTTTGAGTTGAAAGCCCAGTGTGACCAAAAGTTAGCCATACAAAAAGAAGTTGTGGATTGTTTAAAGAAAGCAGTAAAGGATGCAAAGTGTTCTTATGCAGCAAGTCTTCGTGCCTTGGAAGAGATTAGTAATCAAATTCATGAAAAGAGGAGAGATTATGGTAAAATACAAATATTGTTATTAAGAACTAGTTACACCATTTAATCTTTTTAGAAGTGAAATAGATGATCAATAATTTTTTATATTTTTAATACAGATATTGTAGCGAATGGACCACGAGAACCTGGCGTGGGAGCAGAGCTTGTCACCCCGGATGAGAGTTTAAATTATCAAGAAGAATTGAATAAAGTTAGAATTAGTAGGGTAAACTCAATAGCAAGTAGTGAACAAGATATTGACGACAGAAGTCGGGACTTTGAAGTAAGACTTTGTTAATACTGATCTCTTTATAGAAATTAAAAATGTATTTATTTGTTAATCAAATGAATTTTTGTTTCTTTAGGATGTCAAGGAATTAAAGCAGAGAGTGGATCACTTAAGTGCAAGATCTGTAGATGGTAGCGAGTCTACTTCTAACCAATGGGAATTGGAATTGCAGGCTAGCATGGAAAAATTGAACAATTTGCCATTCAGAGTTTGTGAAAGTGATACAACTGACAGTGTAAATAATTGCGATTTAAAGACTGTTGAAGTCACAAAGTATACTGAAGATAATGGGAATGTAGTACCCAATGAAAAGTTTTTAAAAAATGACCGAAATGATCGACGAAAACATATTGATGATATTTATCAAGGTTGGCAATCTTTAACTCAAAGTCCTATCAATTCCATTATAAGCCGATCAAAAATTGCTCTAAGAAATAGTATCTCTAAATCTTTGAGCAACAGTCCTGTTAACATGGGATCTTTTTCATTTGGAAAGTCCAAAGTTCCGGACACACAGACTGTATCTGATTCAGGCAATAGCAATGCACAGGGTCAGAGTTCACAGCATAAGAATGAAAAAGAAACTTTTGTTAATGGTACTGATGAAAGTCACTCAACTAAAGAGCAGTTTGAGGCCAGTAATAATATAAATCAAAAGGATTATTTAAATGAGAAGGATAATACTCGCAACGACTTTAAAATGTGTAAAAGAAGTCATGATCTACCAACACCAGTAGAATCTCAAGTAATCCCTTCTCAATCTATTGACGATACTCAAGTACAAAATATATCTAAAGCAACTCATAGTTTAGATTCTACTCCTGTAAGAATTAAGTCTCTGTCTTCATCAGCGTTTACGAATTCTTTAAATAATGGTTTAAACGGTAAAGTCGAAAGGGCTCAAAATGACATACAATTAGACTGTTCGTCATCCAAAGCCAAGGAACTGCCATTACTTTCGTTTTTTCAGAAAGCAGCAATTTTACAGTCAACAAAAGACAAAAGCTGTAGTATGATTAACCTAAATGAGAAACAAAATTTAAAAACTCTACTTGATAATTCTAATTTGGGTAATATACAAGCAGTCAGTGTTGAAAAATTGGCAAATGCAAGACACAAATTGGTTGGAGATAGTTAAATTTGACTTGATATTTTTAAAAAACTAGAGTTTACAATTGTGATAAAAAGATATTCTCTCAGAAGTTTTTATAAAAAAAATTCATAACTTCAAATTTGCCAACATGCCCATAGCCTAAAACGTTATAAAAACCTAATAAGATTCTGCTGTTTTCCTTTCTATTTATCATTTTATATAACTTGTTTGTGTTCATAGAGAGTAACAATAATTAATCCATAGCTTTTCATAAGCTTTTGCTAGCTAACGTAAATACATTTTTCTTGCGCAGTTTGGTTAGGCACAAATTGCAAACAAAGTTCCTTTGCCAATGTTGGTTTTTATCGCAGCAACGAATCTGTGCAGTGCATGGTTCATCACCAACGCAAGAAATAGACAACAATTTCCAGTTTTACGGACGTTACTTCAATTTGTCATAAAACAGCAAGGGATTAACAAACCGTATGTCTGAAATTCTTGCCAAAATGAAAAGAACTATTACGATTCTTAAAGACTCTATTAACTTGGCACCTATGCGAATTGATCAGTACTCGACTGTTAGACTTTTTATATGATTCTGTTGAGATACTTTTTTAAGGGTGTAATTTAGCTGTGAGGTCACCGATAATGTATAGATTATTAATTGTAATTATGTAACAATTATGATTAATTGAACAGATATATCATCTGCAAACACTGCAGAAAGCTAATAAACATTTTTTTAACATTTGTATATTTGTTATTTAAATGTTAAAAAAGTATTTATTAATTTTGTAGATAGTTACACGAATCATCTGGAATCAAAATTATCGTTAACAATTAGTCGTAAGTCATCGTTTCATCTTCATTTAATTGTAACTAACTCACGTCATCTCCCTACCTAAATCAGGGAAATACTCTTATAAAAGCAAAATGAAGAAAATATGTTGTTATTGTTACATAGCTAATGAACTATGTGCGTTTCATAGTCAGCGATCGATATAACTTGAACTTTTTAGCGCAAATATGCCAAATTTTTCTGTAATTAAATAGAGAATATCTAATAAGTTAATTTTTCTACGGAATATTTTTCGAACAAATAGTTTTAAAGACTAATCATTTGATTGAATTGAAAATTTGTACTGTTAACATTATTTAAGTATTTATTTAAAAAAAATTGATATTTATTCGAGAATAAGCAATTAATGTCTCAAAGAGTTTATTGAACAACTAAACATTTTGTATTCAAAATTTTTATTTTAATAAATTTTTCTTCGTATTCTTACATTATTTTTTAAAAATATTTTTTGTGCATGATAGTCAGTGTGCTTTTAAAATCTGTATTAGGTATACTGTATACTTTTGTAGATATCGAAAGTTGCAATAAATATTATAAAAGATGAAATAAATGCGTTATAATTCTACAATAATACCTAATTTTCTTTAACTAATACAAAAAATAAAATCCGCAATCGTATTTTGTTTTAAAATAGTATTAAATACGTTTTATTACGTTGAATACGAATTTCCAAAAAATCTGTACAAACGAAAACCTGTTCTGCGTCAAAGCTATCCACACATAAGTTATTTTAATTATCAACTGAGAAAAATTCGGCCTACCGTAAGCGCCGATAATTCCTTCAAATTTCCGCAATGCCACACGACACTGCGCCGCGGACAACAATGCCAAGCATCATGCGGCGCGATAACGCAAAACCAACCGAACACCGGCAAGCGCTCGCAAGTGAAGATCCGCAATTGAAGAATGCAACGCACGAAACGCAATATGTATAACGGAACCGCGATACGGCTGTGCAGCTTACCGAGATACACACCGCGCCTGGACGGCTCCGCAGAATCCCAAAGGAATCCTCTTCCGCGCTTCTCTATCTCTTTATTATACATTAGACTCGCGGCTAACGAGATCTACGAGGAGAAGGCTGCCGGTCGCTGGAGTATAAAAGATAATGAACTAAAAGGTGGGATAGCGAGACGGAACGCGAGAGACGAGATTTCTTATCTCTCGGCTGCGGGGCGACGTAGCGCCGAGCTTTTCCTTTCTTTTTCTTTGCCGTAAGTATGTACTTTGCCGTCGCGCGTCGCGAAGGTGTAACGAGCTTGCGAACTCCGAGCGCACGCGGTCTCTGGTATATATCTGTATGTACGGGATACGGTGGGTTCGGGGCCGATATTAGGGAAGCTGCGCCGCCCGCCGGAAATCCGATTTACTTGATGGCGTTGGAGTGAGCAGAGAGATAGAGAGAGTGGTCGATGCGAAGAAAAGGGGGGATATATCGAAGCCGATCGGATCACGCGCGGATGGACCGACAGAAATTGGTTTACCCGCGCGTAGGTATACTGAGTGCGCACGCGGAAACCCTGACCTTCGGGTTGGGGCGAAAAAGCTCCGAGAGGATGAAAGGATAGCTGTTTTATCGCAATGTGGTTGAAGGGACAGATTTGGTTTTAAAGATGTTGTTTTAGTCGATAAATGACTAATACAACTTATAGCACTTATTTATTCGCGTTTTATGATGCAAAGAGCTTTTTTAATTCTATAAAAAATTCGATTCTTTTTTTAACGGTTTATATATAATACCTATCTATCTATTAGAATTGCCAGCGACCAGTTATGCCAAAGTTCTGTAAGTTCATCATGAACATTTATGGAAACAAACTTAGCAACTGCAAGCGTTTCGAATATGCATTGTTTCTATGGATTATTTACCAACTAACAGAAAAAAAAGACGGTGGAGCCATTTTTGTGAAATTTCATTTTGTCCTTATACCTATATCAATTTTCATGTAAAATCAGTGATAACTAGACAAATTTGTGCTCTAATTAATGGGTTAAACAACAAAAATTAGTACTTTTTAATCCAAGCACAAATTTTTCTAACCAACGATTTTTCATGAAAATTTATATTTAAAAGTTTCTAGGGTCACGGATTCTAAATCGACCGTCAGATTTTCAAAATTCTAAAATGTTTGATCTAATATATAATTTTTTCTCATACCCTACCGAAAAGTATTGTGTTTATTCGCCGTTGTTTCGCTTCGCTCGGGCTGCAAATTACGCTGGCGGCGTTAGTCGGGAGCAAAAGTAGATACGAGCATCCGCGTCGTAGTTTCTAAAAGTGAAATCATGTAACGTTTTCGACCCTGAAATCGGGGATTAATCACAAATAACTTTTCGCCGGGCATGAGAAAAAGTTGTATACTGCACTCGGGAGCAATGAGGGCTATTGACGCCTGCGAGTTTACTCACTCGCAGGCATCAATGTCCTACTTTACTCCTTCGGTGAGTAATATACTATTATAGCAGACAAAATGAGAATCATATCATATCGTATAAATAAATAAATAAATAAATATAAAATGTTAGTGTATTCTCTACTTTTTTATTTTGAAAATGCACACAATAATATTATTAAAGTTATTTTAATTTCTGAATTATCTGAAACTGCAGTACTTTACTTCGCACAGGCATTATTTACTTTTATTTATTCTACGTATAAGGAATGATAAAAGTAAAAGAATTATTTACTTACCGTCTGATTCTACGAATGCCGAGACGAATGCGCAAATGCTAAACTAAATGTAGATAAAATAGTTTTAAGATAAAGGAATTCGACGAAGTGAGCTTTTAGATTCACGAGATCGGAGGAAGAAAAAGTTCAAGCCGGACCGTAATGCCTCGTGGAGGGGAGACTGAAGATGCTCCGGGACTATATTACGAGCATTTGCAGGATTCCTCTGCCACTCTTCACCGCTCCTGACAAAGTTACGGCTGGCTTTTGTTGTAGCAGGACGGCGCGAAGTCGTCAGTGATCTTGTTTTTTAAGTGATATATATTTAAAATGTACACGATATAATCCAATCACAAAGTATCTTTGTATAAATTACAATAACTATATTTATTTTAAACTTTAAATATTTACTTTTTACGTATAAAAAAAACGTTACAGTAAACAGTTGAAATCAGATCTTATATCTCTATAGCCCATCTACCTACACTTTATAACTTTTGTACAACTTTTGCCATATTAAAAATTATCGTACAGTACAATCCCAAGTGGTAGCACGTTCGTCAAAGTGCCCCCAAAGTGCAACGAACGAAGATTTATACTCCGAATCACTTATACCCTCTACAGTTGAACGAAGGCAATAAACGTCGCGAGTCGATCGATCGACTGCATCATATAATGCAGCCCTCTCGCAAGTCCAAGGCTTTCTGGCTCTGCTGCTGCTGGCTAATTAGCACGGCGAGTGCCGGAATCGTCGTTAGTCCCGCGGCTGTGCACCCGAACAATCCGAATTCTGGACCAGCAGCAGTTGCAGTGCCTAATGGATCGGAGTCAATAGGCACTTGGCCCAGCGGCTCCTGGACGGACCGTCGCAGAAGCAGCGAGGCGGAAGTCACGGCTTACAGCGTTCGCAATCCCAATGTAAATCTATCGTCAGTTATATAGTTATATCTTGATATAGTTATTATAGGGTAGTTTTAAAACTGATTTTGTGGACATTAGGGTGTGCAGTATGATCGAAGCTAACAATGGTGTAAATAAAGAAATTCGTTAAAGATAGTCTTTAATCCAAACATATATTTATAAAAGAAAAATAATAATTTTTAAGTAATTATTTAAAATAAATAACAATTCATGATGTATACATTTAATAGTCATGAAACCTTAACGACTTTGTTTACGATGTATGAAAAATAGTTATTTTAAAGTATAATAAAGTTTCAAGCAGTTTAGGAGTATTTTCTAAAAGATAATATCGCCTGTACGCGATACTACATTATGAAAAGTAAACATTTTCAAATTAGTAGAATTCTGAATTCGAACTTTTGAACTTAGAATTCGAAGAAAAGATTTCTATTTATTTTCCCTTTTTATCTATATTATTAAGAACAGTAGGTTCCGTTTAAGAATGAAGAATGCTTATTTTCGTAACACATGTCGATATATGATAGTTTACATCAAATATATGTGGGTGATCAAAAAAACGGTATTTTTTCATCTAACTTTTGGACCAAACTAAAAATCTTTTTTTAGGGTTAATTTGGGTTTTAAGTTGTTATTTATAGTAAAATGAGACAAACTTTTCTTGGAAAGGGTTGTACAGGTGACACAATTTTTTTTACATGTATTTCTTATGGGATTAACACCAGATTGGCCACGAAAATTACTCCTTGTTAGAAAAGTGCCTTTAGTTTTATTTTAGTATAATAATAGTATATTATGACACTGTTGTGGGAGACGGTTTTCTACCTTGCTCGAGGGTTTTCGCACGAGCGAAGCGAGTGAGAAAATCGAGCAAGGTAGAAAAACACCTCCCACAACAGTCTCATACGATATTTTATAGCACAACAACCTCAAAATCGACAATAAAGTTGGCATTTTGAGGTTAGTGTGCTATAAAAATAATGATCCGCATAGTATGTGTACACACGCATGTTATTATACCAGAATACCTAATAACAATATTTTTACAAATGTAACATCTAGCTTTTGTAATTTTAAAACAAATAACCTAAAAAGTAACTATCAAAACTGCAAATAAACACCGGCTCGCTCGTTTATGTATTTTTTTAAAGCTTAAACTGAAAAATCTCATAAGAGAAGTTAAAAAAAATTTTGAAAGAATTAGATTATATTGTACATAATAATGTACTTCAAAGTCTAATATAGGTTAGATATAATTAAATCAAATGCTGCATCTAATAAATTCAGAATTGTCTTAATTGTTCGATGGCGACCGGCCACGGTACTTAATTACTCTTAGGCTATATATAATATATCCCATGTACTTTAAATATATAGCATATTTATCTTAGTTTTGTGTTCAAGAAGTTCAAATACATTACTTTGAAGTACTTCAAAAGTTTATGAAACCGTAATAATATTTCCTTTCTACTCAATGTACTGGCGACATTAAAAATATCGTTTTTTTTTTACTATCACCCATTTGTATATTATGGTAGTCTTGTGAACTCAATAAAAAAATTTTGAACAAATTTTTCTAATCAATGTATTTATTAAAAGACTGTCTTTTAAAATTTAGCAATAACTATATTTTACGATTTTTCAGAAATACACTGGAAAGTATTCATATTACCGTGAAAATCATATTAAACATAAGGATTTCTTCATGCATGATAAACATTACCGGGAAAATAATGATAATTTTTATCACAAAATCAGGACGTTCCACTCGTACATACTAGGATTTTCATGGTAGTTTTTATCAGAAAATTCAAAGGGGATATCGGAGCCAAAAATGCAGATTCCTACATAGTATTTTTCGTCATTTCAACTCAACTTTTTGTTTTCATTAATGATCTCGGTCATTCGGCGTTTGTAATAATTTAAAGAACACCGGATGACTAAGATAATCAATAAAAATTAAAAATTGAACAAGAATAATAGAAAATACGAAAATGTCGATAAGTACAGAATATCATACGGGCGCCGACTTCCCCTTATTGAATTTAAGTAGCTAATAATACAATATAATAATTTCACTTGAAAAAAATAAATTGTTTTGTAAATTACAAAGTGAAGCTTTCAACATGTTCGATCGATTTCAATATTTTGAGGTAGACCACTTTACATTTAAACATTACCCCTATATATAGTATGCAACACGTAAACTGCATCTCTCTTAAAGGAATTAGCTATTTCTATCGAGAGGTTGCACCGAAGCGAAATTCAGTGCACTTGTGCAAGGTATCGAGTATAGTGGACTTAAATCTGCTTGACTAGAGATTGCAGTAGCACTTGAAACTGCGGTAGGGTCGAGTTCGAATCTTGAGATCAGTTTTCCCGGTACCTGCAGAAATTAGACAAACTTTATTTTATAGTGGAAATTATTTATATGACGTGCTATTAACTTGATTGAATTTAATCTGTTTTCGTATGCAACTAAGTTTAAGAAATATATTTAGGAAATTGGAACCTACGCCTTCGGCTACGACAATGCGAGAGATTCGTCGGGCAACGAGCACTTTAGATTCGAGGAGAGATTCGCCAATGGTACCGTCGTCGGAGAATACGGTTTCACCGATTATCTAAATTCGGCAATTGTGACTGTATCTTATACTGCGGATGAAAATGGTTTTAGGTAAACATTATACACCGCCTCTTAATAGAATTCAAAGAAAATGTAGTTTTTAAACAGATTAATTATTTCAGGCCAATCGTGAAAATGCGTCGTATTGGGGATTTCGCATTACCTGGAGGAATCCAATCGCTCGATTAGTATAATAGAAAGTCTTTATTATGTTTATATTATTTATTTATTTATTTATTTATTCATTGTATTTTTAACAATTTTTCCACTGTAATAAATTATTTAAATATACTAAATTAATAATTGTATGCGATAATCTGCACTATTATACATAATATAAACAAAATTAAAGTAATTTTCAGGTGTATTCCATACTGTATAATAATAGCAACAAGACTGAAGCAAGACGCGCATCGAGAATATTTTGTTTTCGCTAAATTCAACATGGCCCGCGTCTAAAAATCGCACCCAAAAGCACTCCACCGACGTTCTCAATTTTCTCATCGTAATCGCAAAATCCTCCGGCTTTTTTCTCTCTCCTTCTCGACAATTATTAACAATCCCCCCACCCCCTCGAATCCCCACGAAATCACCAAGTGATCGCGCGCCTGCATCCATGGACATGCGCGCGCTCCTTGAAAATTCGACGTCGTAAGATGCGGCACGTCTACGTCCAACGAGTGCAGCAGCAGCAGCAGCAGCCTCCAGTTTCCGCTGACTCGGGGAGAACAACTCAGTGGGATTCCGGGGAAGAGAGATTTTCGGGCTCGCCGACATGGAACAACAACAGCAGCAGCAAGCGGATTGCTCCGAGCCGACGAGCCATCACGACTACTTGATGCCTAAGAATTCGCGTTACAAGGTTTGCGCGCATTCATAAGTTTGTGCATGAATAATTGAAAGAATTGATTTGTTTTGATCGTGTACTGTAGTAAAGCATTTATCCTACGGTTTTTTATATCTTCGAACTTTTTGTTCAATTCATTTACAAGTTAGCGGATTTAACTATAACCTTATATATTTGTTTATTTAACAATTAAGTTTATATTTGTAATAATTGTAATACATGTGCCAAATAGAAAAGTAAGTATCAGAACTCCGTTGAATTTTTATTGAATCAGAATTTTGTTGAGTCTAAATTCGTAGCTTTTGCTAAGATAATGTGCATAAAGCAAATGTGATTTAAGTCAGAACAATGTTGAAATACCTAGTTACAAATTAATATGTATATGATTTAAGTAATTTTGTTGAGTTTAAATTTTCCATCCTATATTCTCGTTTATGGACCATTGTGTTTTTCAAGGATGCTGTACAGTAGAAAATGCATTTTCTTTTACTTACGAGTACATATTTTGAAAATTCATTATCGCTTTATATTCACAAATCGAGGTAATAATGAGTCGTTATAAGTAAGAAAATTCATTTTAAAAAATAGTCAAGTTTAAAAAATAATAGGCAACAACGTTCTAAGTTTACAATGATCTGCCTTATATTTGTTTTAAAATATAAAATACACATTTAAATTTTGAGTATTTTTATGATTAAAGGACTATAAGTTATTTTATATTGTATTGTATGTATTTAGTTATTTTCTAAATATTTACGGCATTGAAAAGTACTCAAACCGAACACTGGATAAAACAGAAACCAAACAATGATGGAACTATTTTTAACATTTCTACTGGTAATAAATTATTTATATTAATAAAGAAATAAATAAGTAAATAAGTAATAATTAATGTAAAAAGTTAACTAAACTAGTAGATATTTGTAAAATAAAAGTGTTCTAAACTGTCAACGTTTTAGCAAAACTCGTGGACCGTAGATCTGAAACTCCATAAATGATTATGGCATTTTTAGGGTGCAGAGTTACATTTATATCACCAACAACAGGAAAAACAAAATCAGAAACACGACGACGAAAAAATATTGCAAGGGAATCGAAGCCGGACATCCATGGATCCAACCGAGTACGGAGACGATGAGGATGAGGAAGACGACAGTAAATTTCGATTGAACGAGATGCGTTACTCCGATGCCAGAATGGGAATCTGTAGCGTCTGCCACTTTTCCATCAGTGGAAACGACGCAAGCCCGACAGATTTCGAAAATGCACTTCTGTGCTCGGACGGCCATCTCTTGTGCCACCAATGCGTGCAAAGATTTTCTATTCAGTCAGGTTATATGCAATTCTTTTAATTATAAGAGAATTATTTATAAATTACTCTTTCTAAATTCTTAATATTACAAATTTTATTTATTTTCTAATAAGCTCAATATTCTGAAGTAGGTATAAAAGTCTATTTGAATTTCAATTTCCCGCCTCAAAACAATTTAAATAATGAATTAATTGTAATTAAATATATAAACCGTTTTACACAAAAGCATAACATCATTACACTTTAATATTATATAAAGTTTAAAGTTTAGATTTTTATATTTTAAAATAAACAATGTCATTTGAACAAACTCTGAAAAATTCAACTGCTACTTCGGAGCACTTTTCAGATTCTCCGATAAAATCTATCACTTTTTCAGAGGTTCTAACAAAGTGCCAGCCTTTATCAGACAATTTAAAAAGTGTTATTTTTGTTTGTAGGCTTCTTTGCGCAGAACAACTATTTGTCTATAAAACTAAAATGTGCTCGACCAAAATATATATATATATTCAATTACAATTATTTACCATTCGGTCAATAAATTTTTACGTGATATCGAAATCTTGTACTTAAAAACTTTCTTAATAACGATTTATTTTTACTTTCATTACAAATAACGCAATCCAATGCTGCGTATTCACAAGTTTGCTTAAACCACGACGAGAATCCTTCCTCTATACAGACACGAATTGCGTACTGTGCGCGGCCACGGAGTCCCAGCAATCGATATCGAGCGCCTCGGGTGCCAGCAGCACAAAGAGCATAAAGCCCAAGAGGCGAGCCCGCAATCATCCGGTGCCCCGTCCCCGGCGGCGCAACGACGTCGCCTCCCGCGCGAACCTCGCCGACTCGCGCTACAACGTGGGCATGAACTACGCCACCGAATCCTGCGAGGACAACTGGGACGAGACCGAGCACGAGGACGCCAATTACCAGGAGTCGGAGAAGTTTCAACACGGTTAACAAATTGCTTTTTCACTGGACCGATTTATGTGTACGGGATATCGGCTGCACTATAACCGACATCCCATATAGCTGTATTGCGGCTGTAACTTCTGATTACCTGGATGAGAGAGAATTGAGATTTCGAAAATATATTTGATTTGGGGACTGACCTTTTGCAAAATGACAAAATAGTTATTGCTATTTATGAATTTTGTGGCTTACCGGCATAACCAAATAAGTCATTTTTCTTAAAAATTGAGTTCTGAGCGATTTTGGTATCCTCTTGTTAGTATATTTCCAGATGACCATATTTGCTATTTATACATTTTTATAGCATTAGTTTATTTGAAAAACAAAAAGTTGACTTATTCGGTTATGTCGGGAAGACGCAGAATTATTAGGTAAAATATAAAAAATAAATTTTCAAAGTTTTTCAAAAAGTAGTGTTCAATGCCGGTCACTATCTTTTAGTATAGTAATAATGATAAAAATGGATATAGTAATAATGTTGTTTCAAATCTATATTTAAAAGTTAT